>JAFBMS010000140.1:282500-292500 GCA_019788955.1 Albula glossodonta | reverse complement strand
AAAAGACAGGCCGGCAAGCAAGGAACATTTTGAGCTTTGCTTCCACATCGACTCATCATTCATAGAAATGCAAAGCACTCAGTTGGCATCCCGCGAAAACTCGCGTGTTTGAACTCCTCTGCAACACTGTCGTCAGCGTAAATAACGCCCCCGGGAAGATCGAGCCACAGACCGCTGAAATGACAAATCCTTGCAGCTTCACAGGGACATTTCTCTGAGACCGACAAATCGTCAACGAGAATTGCGAGAAAAAAAAAACCTTGAGTGTGATTTTTGTTTGTTCTTCCTTGCCCTTTTAACAGCTCTAACACGTCATTGTATGCTTTTCCGTGATTCAATAATTACGTGATTATTTATCTGTCGGTCCTGTCTCACGTCTCCAACGACAAATCAAGCATTTTAAATGACAATGCAGAGTAAAAACTTTCAAAGTGGATGCTGAAGAAAAAAAATCATACATCAAACATACTTTGCTGTTTACAGACAAAATGAATGGAATTTTGATAAGTTAACTTTTTCAATGGTGACTTCAGTTTCTTTGAAGTATGTGCATTTTATTGACTATAATAATACATAAAATGTATATTTATGAAATAAATATAATCCATGGTTCATTGAATGTTGGTACAATAAAGAAATGCTGTAAATGAACACAGTAATTGAACCCAAGTGTTTTGTGGAAAGAGTGTAAGGACTGCCTTGAGATAAAATTGAAAACAAGAGTGAAACCAGAGGACAGAAAACAAAAACAGCAGGCTCTCTGCCCCTCTGGCCTGAAAATATAATGAGCTAGAGTACCTGGAGGCATTCGATCCGACCTGACTAAAATACAACCTCCAGATTAAACAATAATTATAACCATAATAATAAGCAGCTGCTGCTTTTGTGTGCTATGCTAATTATGCTAACGATGGAAAGGGAGTGCTGAGATTGAATGGAGGGAGGGAAGGAGGGAGAGGTGAAGAGAGAGAGGGAGGGAGGGAGGGAGAGGAAAGGCAACATGAGCATTGACTCTGGATAAACACACACAGGAGAGGCCCCCCCCCCCCCCCCACACACAGGAGAGAGGACCCCCCTCCCCCCCCACCTTTAGGCAGTTTGATTTTGGCATTGCAGAAGGCTGAGAATGACTAAGCGATAGAGGGATGTGAAAATCCCAGAGAACACGAGCAGGCGGAACCACCTCTCCCCCGCCCCACGCTGTCTGACATTCTGCCCACAGGTATCCCTACCTGTTTTCCCTGGGGGGACATCTGACATTTAGCTCAGAGAAGCCCATGAATAAACATCCACGCTGAGGCAAACACAGTGCTACTGAAATTTGCAATTTCTTGCACAGCAAAATATTCAGTCCTAACTATAACACCATTTATGCAAATGTTGCATGAGTGACATGTACTCTATCAGTGTAACATGTACTCTGTCAGCATTTAATTATCACATCTTTATAAAACAGAATGATGCAAGTGAAGAACCAATGAAGATAAAGAACCTAACTAGTTACAAGTCACCCAGCTGTGTATGTCTGTAGGTTAGTGTTGAGCACAGCTGTGTGTGTCTGTACTTTCAGCCTCAGCTGTGAGTGTCTGTAGATTCATCCTCAGCTGAGTGTGTCTGTAGATTAAGCCTCAGCTGTGTGTGTGTGTGTAGATTAATCCTCAGCCTTGTGAGTCTGTAGTTTCAGCCTCAGCTGAGTGTGTCTGTAGATTCTGCCTCAGTTGTGTGTGTCTGTAGATTCAGCCTCAGCTATGTGTGTCTGTAGATTCAGCCTCAGCTGTGTGTGTCTGTAGATTCATCCTCAGCTGTGTGTGTCTGTAGATTCAGCCTCAGTTGTGTGTGTTTGTAGATTCAGCCTCAGCTATGTGTGTCTGTAGATTCAGCCTCAGCTGTGTGTGTCTGTAGATTCATCCTCAGTTGTGTGTGTCTGTAGATTCAGCCTCAGCTGTGTGTGTGTGTGTGTGTGTGTGTAGATTAATCCTCAACCGTGTGAGTCTGTAGTTTCAGCCTCAGCTGAGTGTGTCTGTAGATTCAGCCTCAGCTGAATGTGTCTGTAGATTCTGCCTCAGTTGTGTGTGTCTGTAGATTCAGCCTCAGCTATGTGTGTCTGTAGATTCAGCCTCAGCTGTGTGTGTCTGTAGTTTCTGCCTCAGTTGTGTGTGTCTGTAGATTCATCCTCAGTTGTGTGTGTCTGTAGATTCAGCCTCAGCTGTGTGTGTGTGTGTGTGTAGATTAATCCTCAGCTGTGTGAGTCTGTAGTTTCAGCCTCAGCTGAGTGTGTCTGTAGATTCAGCCTCAGCTGAGTGTGTCTGTAGATTCTGCCTCAGTTGTGTGTGTCTGTAGATTCAGCCTCAGCTATGTGTGTCTGTAGATTCAGCCTCAGCTGTGTGTGTCTGTAGATTCATCCTCAGCTGTGTGTGTCTGTAGATTCATCCTCAGTTGTGTGTGTCTGTAGATTCAGCCTCAGCTATGTGTGTCTGTAGATTCAGCCTCAGCTGTGTGTGTCTGTAGTTTCTGCCTCAGTTGTGTGTGTCTGTAGATTCATCCTCAGTTGTGTGTGTCTGTAGATTCAGCCTCAGCTGTGTGTGTGTGTGTGTGTAGATTAATCCTCAGCTGTGTGAGTCTGTAGTTTCAGCCTCAGCTGAGTGTGTCTGTAGATTCAGCCTCAGCTGAGTGTGTCTGTAGATTCTGCCTCAGTTGTGTGTGTCTGTAGATTCAGCCTCAGCTATGTGTGTCTGTAGATTCAGCCTCAGCTGTGTGTGTCTGTAGATTCATCCTCAGCTGTGTGTGTCTGTAGATTCATCCTCAGTTGTGTGTGTTTGTAGATTCAGCCTCAGCTATGTGTGTCTGTAGATTCAGCCTCAGCTGTGTGTGTGTGTAGATTAATCCTCAGCTGTGTGAGTCTGTAGTTTCAGCCTCAGCTGAGTGTGTCTGTAGATTCAGCCTCAGCTGAGTGTGTCTGTAGATTCAGCCTCAGTTGTGTGTGTCTGTAGATTCAGCCTCAGCTATGTGTGTCTGTAGATTCAGCCTCAGCTGTGTGTGTCTGTAGGTTCTGCCTCAGTTGTGTGTGTCTGTAGATTCATCCTCAGTTGTGTGTGTCTGTAGATTCAGCCTCAGCTGTGTGTGTCTGTAGATTCAGCCTCAGCTGTGTGTGTCTGTAGATTCATCCTCAGTTGTGTGTGTCTGTAGATTCAGCCTCAGCTATGTGTGTCTGTAGATTCAGCCTCAGCTGTGTGTGTCTGTAGATTCATCCTCAGCTGTGTGTGTCTGTAGATTCATCCTCAGCTATGTGTGTCTGTAGATTCATCCTCAGTTGTGTGTGTTTGTAGATTCAGCTTCAGCTGTGGGTATCTGTGGGTACAGACACTCTCTATATTTCTGTGAGCTGCTGCCAGGCACACGTGGCCACACCAGGGGCACCCACAGAATTAACATTATGATACTCACAAAACTATGCTAATGCTAACGTGAATACAAATAGTGGAATTCACTGGACAAAAGTTGTGCTTTATGCTGAAGCTGTGTTAAATTTTGTTTTCCCTCATTTATACTTGGATGCAGTTCCAACCATTCAGGTGTCGGATGCAAAACGGCTCATAATCATTTAATTTGAAAGAGTTAAAAATGGTGTTTCATAGCGGATAGTGAAAGGTTAAAGAGTGAAGCTGAGCAGTATGCACAGCGCATGTGGCTGCAGGCTCCACCGGGCTGACTCTCAGCGGGCTCTCAGAGGCCGGACTCTGAAATGACCCCAAACCCTGCGGAGATGAGAGAATCATCATCATCATCATCGTGAACTCTGCTCCCCTTAATTACAGCTGAAAGCCTGGGAGTGCTAATTACAGCGCTGCTACCCAGATACACAGAGTGGAAATGAGCCAAAAACAGTTAACCGGGAGTGTTAATTACAACACGTCTACCCAGATACACAGAGGAGAAATGAGCAAAAAAACAGTTGAAATGGCTCTTGTGGATGGGGGGGGGGGGGGGGGGGGAGGGGGGGGGGGGGGGGGGGGGGAGGAGAGCGCGAAAGCTCACTAGGGTGCAGATGTGAGCATGCTCTGACAGCACAATTCATGTTTATTCAAGCACATACGTACAGTGTAAACACACAAACACATACACACATGCAGACACAAAACACTCACATTTCTCAGCTTTAGCCATTGTTTTTTGCTCTCTGGAGTTTGGGAAAATGTGTTTCCTGTTGTTGTTCCTGTTCAATGAAAATTACACACACACACATACGCACACCACATGCACACACACATACACACTAGTGCTGGATCGATACCAGAATTTTGACTTTGGTACCAAGATCAGCTTAGGCTGTGTTTACACATAGTGTTTTTCTCCAACTGCAGGTGCCTGTTTTTCCCATGGAATCCTACGGGAAGCAACTGCTTTTTAAAAAGCACTGCTGCTGGCTGCTTTTCAGCAGAACAGAAGCGCTTCCAGAGTTGAAAAAAGTTCAACTGTTAAGAAAGGCGCCGCTTTTTTTAATCAAAGATTGAGAGACCTGTGTACTGTTGGTGAATATAAGTCGCAAATAACTACATTAAACGTGAAGATAAAGAAGCTAGGTATCGCTAGCTATTTAGTTTGGTATCAAATCGTTAAATGTTGAGGAAATAACCTGACGATTTGAAAGTAGCTAGCTAGCCTTTACAATTGTATACAAAGCAGAACTGAGCATCGCTTGAGCCGCTTTTGCATATCAGCTCAAAAAGCGTGTGGTTTCCATAAAGAGAAACATACAATAACCAAAATTACAATTACAATAAGCAATGCTGCCTCTATATTTACAATAACAACAACAACAATAACAACCGACATTATATTGCAGACTGCTGGTGGCTAGCTATCTGTTTGCTAGCGAAGCTCACGCCGTTCATCTGTTAGCCAGGCTAGTGACGGAGCCTGAAACTGTGTAATGGAATAAGAAGACCAAAAAACGTGTACAAATTCCAAATATAGAAAATCTAGCATACGCTGTATGCATGCAGGAGTTATGCAAATTACATTAGCGATTATTTACACATGAATAACTAAAGATGCTGATTTTGGCTGATAGAAACCGAAAGTAGACCTAAATAGTGAATTAGCGATAACATAATAGCAATGGTTACCAATTAGAAGAGAGAAAACTTAAAGAAATACAGAACAGAGACATTACTCCATTTTTAGTTGCCTTAGAACCTTAGACCCAATAACAGGATTCTAAGGACTATTTACAAATGATCAAGTCCACAATAATACTCTGCTGAGGAATCTAGCTCGCCTCTGATTGGCTGGCTGCAGCGAGGACTGTCTGGACATCCGTCAGAACACCTAAAATGACACTACTCAAAGACGCAATGTTTTTCAATGAATGCAGTATAAATTCAAGTATGGAAATTCACAAAATAATGGTATCGTACCATTCCAAAATTTTGATATCGGGGTAATTTTAAAGTACCGGAATACTGAACAGCCCTAGCTCACACGCACAAACACTAATCCACAGGCATGCACACACACACACACACACACACACACACACACAGGCATGCAAACACTCTCTCATACTCAGGGTGTTAATGGAGTTCATTTCCGGTGATAGTGATGAAGACTTTGGTGTGAGAGCTCTTGCAGAATTATTTTTCATTTGTTAAGGGTAGCAGACAATAGAGCGCGCTCAGTGCAGCTGAATAACACGGGGGAGGCAGAGAGCCCCACAGGTCTCTGAAAGAGTTTAGGATCACAAAGGGCTGAAAACACCTCGAAAAAGCCCACCCACACCTGTTTCCTCAGTCCTCAAAGACCGCTTTCCTGTCAGGTCCAGAAGTGCACATTTTCTAAGCGCTCTCGTTCTCTGTTTCTCTCCCTCTCTCCCCCTCTCTCCCTTCTCTCTCCAATATATGTTTATTTCAGCACTGAATCACGTTGAGTGACTCCCAAAGGCAGAATGAAGTGCTAATCGTGTACAATCCCTGGCAGTTAGGCCAGGGGCTCGAGCAGCTAGAATGCTGTACCTGAAGCTGTCTCCAACTGTTTCCATCTGAGGAGGTAAATGAGAGAAGTCACAAGCACTCAGAAATACTGACTGGTGCGCAGGACAGTGGAGGAGATATGGGTGAGGAGAGAAAATCTTCTGAGAGGGTTAGGGTTAGATGGAGAAAGAGGGGGGCAGAGAGGGAGAGAGGGAGAGAGGGAGAGATGAAGAGAAAACTCTGTGCTGTATATGGCCTCAGACAGACATGAATATCTGAGTAGCCTTTTGAAGGTGAATAATTCACATAATATTAACTTTTTAAACACTACATTTGGACATATGACAGCAGTGCAGTAGAGCAGCAGCAGGAGACACACACATTGAAACTGAAATTGAAATTCACATTCAGGTTGTTTTACTGGCAGGGAATAAAACATTTATATGATAAACATGCATCCATGTGCATCCCAACTTTCTGCTTTTCTTTTTAAATGAGAGAATGTGAGTCAGCTCAACCTGAACACGGGCTTCTGTATCTGACAGCTGGAAGCTCATCTCACTGAGAACATTCACACTTTTTTTCGTTATCTCAAGAGCTCACAGTAAGACAGTCTGAGTTTCAGGGGGTGACGGAGGGAGGGAGAGAGAGAGAGAGAGAGAGCGAGAGCGGGGAGAGACCGAGATGGAGAGAGAGTGAGAGCGGGGACAGATAGAGAGAGAAAGAGACTGAGAGTGGCAAGAGATAGCGAGAAAGAGAGTGAGAGTGGGGAGAGGGAGAGAGAGAGAGCGAAAGAGAGCAGATAGAGAGCATCTTTTTTTTCTGCTGCTCAGACATCAAAAGGCCCAGCTGGAGTATGGCTGAAAGGCGCCGGAGTGCTGAGCCGCTCAGAAACTCCGGAGTAGCGCAGCGCTAATGCTGCCTAATGCTAGCTGGAACAAATCAAAGCTAAACTCTGATTAGCTCACAGCCCCCGGGTGTCTACTCTTCTGCAGTCCAGCAGTACTTTATTTCAGAGAAGACTAATTGAATGCTGTCTGCTTCAAACACATTGTGACCCTCTAATAAGAGGCAATGAGACTGTCGGTGTCAGCGGAGTGGCAGGCTGACATCAGGCTAGCGTTGTGCGAATGCTGGGCAGACATTGCAAACACATTAGAACAGCTTTAGTCTGTATGAGGCCAGAGCCCTGATACCATTAGACAAACATGGGGAGGACATTAGCCCATCAACAGGCAAATGTGTGGCCTGCATCAGAACAGTTTCACACCAATATTACATATTACATTGGAGCTGAGGTTACAGTGTAGTGTAATGGTTAGGGAGCTGGGCTTGTAGCTCAGGTTACAGTGTAGTATAATGGTTAGGGAGCTGGGCTTGTAGCTCAGAGGTTACAGTGTAGTATAATGGTTAGGGAGCTGGGCTTGTAGCTCAGAGGTTACAGTGTAGTAAAATGGTTAGGGAGCTGGGCTTGTAGCTCAGAGGTTACAGTGTAGTATAATGGTTAGGGAGCTGGGCTTGTAGCTCAGAGGTTACAGTGTAGTATAATGGTTTGGGAGCTGGGCTTGTAGCTCAGAGGTTACAGTGTAGTATCATGGTTAGGGAGCTGGGTTTGTAGCTCAGAGGTTACAGTGTAGTGTAATGGTTAGGGAGCTGGGCTTGTAGCTCAGAGGTTACAGTGTGGTGTAATGGTTAGGGAGCTGGGCTTGTAGCTCAGAGGTTACAGTGTAGTATAATGGTTAGGGAGCTGGGCTTGTAGCTCAGAGGTTACAGTGTAGTATAATGGTTAGGGAGCTGGGCTTGTAGCTCAGAGGTTACAGTGTAGTATAATGGTTAGGGAGCTGGGCTTGTAGCTCAGAGGTTACAGTGTAGTATAATGGTTAGGGAGCTGGGATTATAACTCAGGTTTGATGGGGCAGTCCCTCTGCATGCAATTCAGCCTGCATTGCTTCAGTAAATTAGTCAGCCGTGTAAATGGACAGCAAGTACAGAATTGACACCAGCATCTGTCAAATGCCTGACATTAATGTAATTAAGGCAATGGCGCAACACTGGGCCATTAGTCTAACATTAAGCCAGCGTTGGACCAGTGTGCTTCAGCGGGTGGCAGTGAGGCGTGATTGTATGGCTACTGTGCCTGAGACATTGATTTGCAGGTTTCGCACAGCTGTCATGCCCTCAGGTAAGGTACCTGAGACTCATTAGTAAATATGCAGGTGTAAAAAAGGGTATTAAGCTGTATAAGGGTGAGCGATAAGTGTCTAAATACAATAAAGAGAGCCCGCTGTGTGCTGTGCTCCTAGCTCTTAACTCTGGGCCTGGATCAACAGGGGGTCCACTCTGAGCCAGAGTGCTGACAGTCTGTGCGTGTGAATGCAAGATTGGATCATCAATTCGTCCTTTTAAAAACAGCCCTTTTGACTGTGTCTGAGCCCCCCCCCCCCTCCATCCCCCCATGGTGTGTTGTAATTATACAGTCATAAATAAAACATGGGGTTCAGCCATCAGAACACCATCGCTGTCTGCCTCAGGAGAGCGGATCAGACTGTGTCTTTACGGCAGAAGTGGGGACAGGAGCAGTGAAGAAAGAGTGTGTGTGTGTGTGTGTGTTCTGCTTCCTCAGGCTGTGAGTCAGCACAGCAACATCACTGACACTCTTCACAGGGCATTTTCAAAGGCAAACTGGTTGGCAAAGTGTGTATTCCTATCCAAACTCCGCTGCTTCGGCTGGTTTCAAACGCTCTGCGTGTGTGCCAGTGACAGCTCGCTCAAAATGGCCGCCTCTCGCACTATTCAGGGCATTATATTTACAGCACTTTATAACTCATCCCCGAGAATGTCTTTATGTCTTTATAACATGCCGTTAGTGCCTGCCCCAGTGTGTCAGATGGTAGTTTATCTCCTGTTGCTGTCGCTGTGAGCAGTAAGTCTCTGACAGCCTTCGGGCGAACACGGCCTGAGAGGCAGACACACCATTCCGTGGGGAGGTTTTCGAATCATTGCAGTCACAATGTACCTCTTGAGTTTAGTTGGAGAGGTTTGTTTACTCTCTAATACCCATGGAAGAGATTAGTTGGCCATTAACGTCTATTTTTAGGAGCTTCCCTGCACTGAGGCTAAGGTGGCCTCCCTGCTCTGCCCGTCAGAGTCCTACCTGCCTCTGTTTCTCATCCAGGCGGCGATTTGCGAGGTCAAACCTGATTCGGTAGAGATCTAACCTCTAAAGCAGTCATCGATCGAACCCAGGTATGGCTTGATCTGCGTGATCTGCACCTTTGGAGGGTGATCAAGGTACAACCTGTAAGAGTGAAGAAAAAAAAACACATTCAGTCTTTAATACACGTGATAAAGGTGGAATGGTAAACTAGAATAGTATGAATTCACTTTCAGAGATGGGAGGATTGAGGCCTCATGGTCCCCAAAATGGGTGGGGCTACCATGTGTTGTCAGCGATACATCCAGTTATTGATTTGAACCAGTCGTGGTGCTTTACTGCGGAGAGCAACATCTCCTGATTGGTTGAAAGGTGTGAGTGATTTACAGCATGCTAAAGCTCTGCCTTAGGGTTGAAGGACCTCTCTTCTCTGGAGTGCTTTCTGTCTGAAGAGCAGACATTGCTGTTACATAACCTGTCCCCATGTCTTTGACTCAGCCATAAACATTGGGCAAACAGATGAACAATACACGAGTTCTCTCCGTGAAGGTTTTTTTTTTAGGATTTCAAAGGGTACCTCTTGATCCTCTTTGAGGATGTGATTAAGGTTAATTCATTTTTTTTTTTCTCAGAAGAGCAGGGACTTTAAAGCACAAAATGTCATTAATGGTTGGCAGAGTGGATGGCAGCATTGTATTTCTGGGTGATATGAAGAACATTCTGTTATTATCTTGCAAATCTATGCACTGGTACACCTCAATCACCCTGTGGAAGGTTGGCAGCCAAACCCTCTTGCTTCTCTGCAGTTTCTAGTGATGAACACTCGTGCCAGAGAAAGGTCATTGCCTTGGGCGTGGCCAGGGAAAGGTCATTGCTG
>JAFBMS010000140.1:0-277500 GCA_019788955.1 Albula glossodonta | reverse complement strand
GGGATGTTTATGCCATATCAGAGGTGGGGAGGGGGGCGATTTCCTCCTCCATTGTTCCCATCCCTGTGGACAGGGTGAGAGAGGATGAGAGAGTGTGGATTTCCCACCACACCCCCTGACCCCCACCTACACCCCCCACGACAATGTGTTTGTCTGTGCGAGTGTGAGTGTGTGTGTGTGTGTGTGTGTGTGTGTGTGTGTGTGTGTGTGTGTTTGAAGATGTCTCCTTGTACACACATTCACACACTCCATACAAACACACACACACTCACACCCACTCAGACAGTGTTGATGCTCTGAGCTGGGTAATGCACAGTGTTGGGTAAGGCACGGTACTAGGTAAGGAACAGTGTTGGTAAGACACAGTGCTGGGTAAGGCACAGTGTTAGGAAAAGCACAATGTTGGATAAAATACGGTGCTGGGTAAAGCACAAAGTTGGATAAAATACGGTGCTGGGTAAGGCACAGTGTTGGGTAAAATACAGTGCTGGGTAAAGCACAATGTTGGGTAAAATACGGTGCCGGGTAAAGCACAATGTTGGATAAAATATGGTGCTGGGTAAGGCACAGTGTTGGGTAAAATATTTTGCTGGGTAAGGCACAGTGTTGGGTAAAGCACAATGTTGGATAAAATACGGTGCTGGGTAAGGCACAGTGTTGGGAAAATATGGTGCTGGGTAAGGCACAGTGTTGGGTAAAATACAGTGCTGGGTAAAGCACAATGTTGGGTAAAATATGGTGCTGGGTAAGGCACAGTGTTGGGTAAAATACAGTGCTGGGTAAAGCACAATGTTGGATAAAATACGGTGCCGGGTAAAGCACAATGTTGGATAAAATACGGTGCTGGGTAAGGCACAGTGTTGGGTAAAGCACAATGTTGGATAAAATACGGTGCTGGGTAAAGCACAATGTTGGATAAAATACGGTGCTGGGTAAGGCACAGTGTTGGGTAAAGCACAATGTTGGATAAAATACGGTGCTGGGTAAGGCACAGTGTTGGGTAAAATATGGTGCTGAATAAGGCACAGTGTTGGGTAAAATACAGTGCTGGGTAAAGCACAATGTTGGGTAAAATATGGTGCTGGGTAAAGCACAGTGTTGGGTAAAATACGGTGCTGGGTAAGGCACAGTGTTGGGTAAAATATGTTGCTGGGTAAAGCACAGTGTTGGGTAAAATACGGTGCTGGGTAAGGCACAGTGTTGGGTAAAATATGTTGCTGGGAAAGGCACAGTGTTGGGTAAAATATGTTGCTGGGTAAGGCACAGTGTTGGGTAAATCACAGTGTTGGGTAAACTATGGTGCTGGGTAAGGCACAGTGTTGGGTAAATCACAGTGTTGGGTAAACTATGGTGCTGGGTAAGGCACAGTGTTGGGTAAATCACAGTGTTGGGTAAACTATGGTGCTGGGTAAGGCACAGTGTTGGGTAAAGCACAATTTTGGGTAAAATACGGTGCTGGGTAAGGCTCAGTGTTCAGTAGCTGAATATCACTCAGATCTTCATTTCTCCTGATTTTTGTGCAGTATTTCTGTCACACCGCTGTATATCAGACCCAACTCAGCCTCCAGAGCTTCTGCCTCCTCTTACAGCAATTCACATCAGCTCTCTACTTCTACAACATCTTCATCATATTTTTTCGTGGATGTATTAGAATGTTATAACAGAGGATGGAATCCTCTGCAGTGTTTGAACATGTCAAATCTTAAGCCCAGGGCCACAAGATCGATCTGCTCAAACAGCTCATAGTATGTGTCGTTATGAAAACAATCATTCCACAAACAGTGAGGATGCAACAGAAGTTGCCAGAAGAATTGTCCTAAAATGTAAAATTTGGCTCCCAAAAAGAAAAAGCTTGTTGTAATTGAATGTAAACAGTGTAGACGGGGGCGTGGGTTGTTTCTGCCACCTGGCCCTGCTAATGTTTGCGGTTCGCTGTTTGAGCACTAAGGCCTCTCTATCAGCAGCAGGGTGTCAGAGCTCAAACCCGAGCCTCCCCGCTTGGCCCAATCATGACTCATTGATTTTAACAAGCGCTCAGACCAACGGACCGAACGACCCTGACCACGGCACCGGGGCACCGCGCCGCCTCCTCTGCTCCAATCAGGGCTCAGCGTCACGGCCGCCAGCGCTCCCACATCAGCACTGCTTGTTCACAGCGCACCCTGTGAACAGAGCGTTTCTACTGCAGACACAGCCGCCTCACTCAGAATGATCGGAGAAATGTGTATAACTGAAGTTTGTTTCACAGACAACCCCTCAACCCATCACATCTCCCTTCCAGTCTCATACAGGTACATAAACACCATGTGCCTCCATCTCCACCCTCACCCTCTCCTTTCTTTTTCCAGACCTGTTCTCCCAATTTCTTTCAGTTAAAAAAAGGAGGGGAGGGGGGATTCCCTCACATCGAGGCCGGATGGACTCCCCAACCTTTAGACTTACACTCTCTACTACATTCCTTATCAATAAAACCATTTTAAATGCACGTTCGTCTGAGAATTTGTACGACTGAACCTCAATTATAAAACAAGAATGATCAGAGGAAGGTGATACAGACTGGCCTCTGTGCTGTGGTTTGCAGGATTTGCATGATATTTCCATTATGAAGATGTCCTCTGATCGATGACAATGGTTCTATGGAGTAGAGGATTATGATGAGTTATGAGACTCACATTACAGGTCACAGGCCTTTAGGATGGGCATTGGGACTCCACAGGGAGTGTTTATTTTCACTTCTGCTGCGCTAATAACTTAATGTATGATTAAAACAGAGCGGGAAATGTCAGCTGACTCAGAGCACATCACCTGAGTGTGTTACTGAGACTCTGGGTGATCGCACATTGAGTCAAGGGAGTCAATGAGAGTGCAGGGATGTGTGTGTGAGAGAGAGAATGTGTGTGTGAGTGTATGCCTGTGTGTGTGAGAGAGAGAGAGAATGTGTGTATGAGTGTATGCCTGTGTGTGTGTGAGAGAGAGCGAGAGAGAGAGAGAATGTGTGTGTATGTCTGTGTGTGTGTTAGAGAGAGAGAATGTGTGTGTGAGTGTGTGTGTGTGTGTGAGAGAGAGAGAGAGAGTGTGTGTGTATGCCTGTGTGTGTGTGAAAGAGAGAGAATGTGTGTGTGAGTGTGTGTTAGTGTGTGTGTGAGAGAGAGAATGTGTGTGTGTATGTGTGTGTGAGTGTGTGTGTGTGTGTGTGTGAGAGAGAGAGAGTGTGTGTGTGTGTGTGTGAGAGAGAGAGAGAGAAAGCGAGAGAGAGAGTGTATGTGTGTGAATGTGTGTGTGTGTTAGTGTGTGTGTGTGAGAGAGAGAATGTGTGTGTATGTGTGTGTGACTATATGTAAGTGTGTGTGAGAGAGAGAGAATGTGTGTGTGTGTGTGTGTGTGTGTGTGTGTGTGTGTGTGTGTGAGAGAGAGAGCGAGAGAGAGAGTGTATGTGTGTGAATGTGTGTGTGTGTGTAAGTGAGAGAGAATGTGTGTGTGTGTGAGAGAGAGAGGGAGCAAATGTGTGTATGTGTATGTGTATGTTTGTGTGGTGCAGGTTATGGGTTGTGCTTGGGAAACAGAGGTGGTATGTTAGGGGAGGGGGGCACAGTGTTGAGGCCACACTTCCTGCCACACTTCCTGTTTTAGTGAACTGCAGCTGAGAGCGGGATAACAGGAAACCCGTGATAAATTCAGTAGAGCAGTGATTGCCCGGGGAACCAGGCCCTGGCCCTGGGGCCATGGATGGGGGGATCGTCCAGGTGTGGGAGGGGAGGATCCTTCCTCCAATCAGCACAGATAAACAGCAGGAAGCAGAGTGTTGAGGACAGGAAGCTGTGGCCACCTGTGTGTCCTCCAGTGCAACAAGCTCACAGTGTAAAGGCTAAAGCTTCATTGCCCCTAACCCCACACCCTAATACACACAACAGTACAAAAGTGTAAAGAGTAAAACGTTATTGCCCCTAACCCCACACCCTAATACACACTACAGTACAAAAGTGTAAAGAGTAAAACGTTATTGCCCCTAACCCCACACCCTAATACACACTACAGTACAAAAGTGTAAAGAGTAAAACGTTATTGCCCCTAACCCCACACCCTAATACACACTACAGTACAAAAGTGTAAAGAGTAAAACGTTATTGCCCCTAACCCCACACCCTAATACACACTACAGTACAAAAGTGTAAAGAGTAAAACGTTATTGCCCCTAACCCCACACCCTAATACACACAACAGTACAAAAGTGTAAAGAGTAAAACGTTATTGCCCCTAACCCCACAACCTAATACACACAACAGTACAAAAGTGTAAAGAGTAAAACGTTATTGCCCCTAACCCCTCAACCTAATACACACAACAGTACAAAAGTGTAAAGAGTAAAACGTTATTGCCCCTAACCCCTCAACCTAATACACACAACAGTACAAAAGTGTAAAGAGTAAAATGTTATTGCCCCTAACCCCTCACCCTAATACACACTAGACAGTAGACACAGACATTTGGAGACTAAACCACGCGCACCTTAAAGACCAATCGGAAGATTCCTTTAAAAGAAAAATTGACGAATTTCAAACCCAAACCAAAGTGCTAAAAAACAAGTTAAGTGAAAACAAAAAACTCACAAAGGCATCATTTCTCACTGAGTGTTCAGCTACCCAGAGAATATCTATTCAAACGACTTTTCACCTCTTCTCTGGAGCTGAATTAATATGATTAACATGCAGTGATAAGCGATGAACACTTATGCAAAATAAAACCAGTGGTTATGATGCAGAGTTTATCTTTAAAGAATGTGGGGGGTGGAAAACGTTTTTTAACAACATAATATTATTATAAAAAATATAATAAATAAATAAAATCTATCTGTCTATATAAAATCAATACATTAAATATTTATGTATGTGTGTGTCTTTCACATTTGTTTGTAGGGTAGGGCTGGTGGAGAGAGCCTTATAAACTGAAAGTGATACATGACAGAGCGCTAGCACAAAGGAGTTTGATAGAGGCTGGTCTATCGTACACGTATGCACTCGGTCTGTTCGTGACCACACCCTGACCAGCCAGTGCTGGTGCTCCTGTCGTAACTCAGGTTTGAATTCCTCACCACGCTGAAGCAGATTTTGACATAAACTCAAACTCTGTTTATGTACCTTTATGATTTATGTATTAAACTGCGTAAGCTGAGCGGCAGATGCAGTTAGCCGTTAGCGCCCATGCAGGCCTCTAGAGCACACAGATTTCACAGCTGCATTTGTGTGCTATATCCTTCAGAGACCAAAGCATTCAAAACTGCTGAAAGGCAGCAAACCGGAACGTTCTGTCTTCACAAATCAATCCCATGTGTTTGAGTTTTCATTTATTTTCTACTTTGGAATCGGTCATGGCCATTGATTCTTGGGGCTTTCTTGCCTATTCAAAAGGGAGAAATTAGAGTGTGAAATGGTGTATCTTTAATCTAATTATACTCTAATCTAATGGCGCACTGAGCCGTCACCTCCTGTATCAGCTGTGGGGAAAGAAAACAAACTGGGTCAAATTTGACCTGTCTCCCCTCCCACTGTGTACTAAAAAACTTTACACTCAAGCTATGGTAGCTCATTCCAGCACTGTCGTAGCTGGTTTTTGGTTTTCTCAGGGTGTGAGATACCCACGGCCAATCGGAGGATGCCCACAACGTGGTTTTAGTGTAACCATTGCAACAGTATTGGATGCCAGACAAAGGCCACGCCGTGCCACACACCCCCCATCACCCACTGGGCTAACAGTGTTAGCATCACTGATGCTAAAATGCGTTCACTTAATTTAACCGCTAGTCTAAAGTCTACCGCTAGTGCTAATGTCTCAATACACTGATGACATTTCATCTGTTCTTGTCATCTGGCTTCACTGTTTCAGAAGAGAATACTGCAGGATGTGGCAATGTTAGCAATGGCACTGTGCTAGTGATGCAGTCACCATTGTCCTTTTTCCACATTACAGCAGTGGGTTCCCTACAATTCTACTGCCCTGTGGGGCACGACCCTCCATTGTGTCCAAAATATCAGTGTTATTCTGCTATTTTTGTTTTTCAGTTATTTTGGATCCAATCGGAAGCAATAACAGGCTCAGAAGAGAGAGCGACTCAGTTTTAGTCTGAAATGACAGGGTGCTGTTTCTCCTTCCTCTCACTTCCTGTTTGTACATCCACCAGGAAGCTAAACCAGGAAGTTCTAACAAAAGAGACTAACAAAATCAATGCTAAAAAAAAGTTCCTTCGTGGAAATATCATGTGAGATAATGGACGGAGTTATGAATATTCTGTATATTGTAATAGTTGTTATTGGCTGGACATATGGGATTCTTCCATGCTGTGGGACTCTGTCCAAATATGATTTGAATTGTACAGGAGTACTTATCTTGGATCTAGTCTCTATATACTCTACCCTTATTCATCATGAGCTAAAAGGCACTGTGATGTCTTTTGCTTGGCTAAAGTTATATTATAATAAAGCCTTATTTATGATGTTTTGCAGTGAGGGGTAACAATGAATGTACGTGTGGTCACAAGCAAACCCCACACAAAACACTTGCCTGGTGAGACTGATGGTTCCACAGAGCTGTTCTGTCACAATCTGATCTTAGAGAGACTGACAGGGAGCCTGGCTTTGACCAGGGACAGCCCACTGGATCTGTAACACCTGAGATTGGTCGCTTTTGCATTTTGAGTTTTGTGTGAATTACACTACTTCTATCTGCATGCTTAATCTGTGTTTATATCAAAGTTTGCTTTTTCCCCAGCAGCAAGCTTATGAACCGGTGTTTGCATGGAGCTGATTGCCTGACTCTCATTTTAATGCATGCTGTCCTTAGCTCCATTAGCCCAACAGCACAACATTCAGAGCTTGATACCACCACTTACATAAATTTACTCTAATGGAGACCTCACATAGAAAGGTTCACATTGCGCTTTTTTGCAGACTGTTAATCACAACTTTATTGCTGTGTCACGATCGGGGGAAAAAGCTTCTTATGAAAGCGCAAATGGAGAAGTGAAGAGCTTTAGCGGACCGCGTGTACCGATTCACTGCAGCTTCTGTGCTGTAATGGAGGGCTGTAGCCATTGATGTGTGCAGAATTAAACTAACTTTAGCTAGTAAAAATAGTACAGGCAGGGTGGGTGAAAGGGCCATTTTACGGTTTATATTTAGTATGCCTTTGTCACGTTAATGGCTACATAAATGGATTTTTATTTACCACCCTTAGACTATTTCGGTTGGAGGTACTTCAGTTTCAGGCCACATTAGCGATGGTGCTGTCTAAAAATGAGATGAAAAACAGGGCTTTGTGGAGCAGATCTCTGAGCATCTTTCAGCTCCACATGATCTGTAACTCATCAACACATCTGGAGTTCTTCTCTTTTTCGGTTGGGAAAGTTTATTTGGACATGAAGGCATAACGGCCTCTGCCAGGCCAAGGACAACTTTTTCCCACAATCCTCTGCAGCTATAAATGCACCTCAGTCTGTGGTTTTCAGGCCTTTAATCTGCTATTTATCTCTGGGTGCATCAGCCTCTAACTATCAGTGTTTCCTCTCATTCAAAATCACCCTCTAACTATCAGTGCTTCCCCTCATTCGAAGTAAAACCAAAATGGAAGAATGCGGTTACTGAAATTCATCCGATTTCTCGCAGCCAGTTACAACTAGTTGAAGGGGTAGACACATATATACCTGAAGTGAGCGTGGACTTCACATCTCAGATTCACATTTCCACCTGAAGACAGCACCTCGGATTGTACAGTGTCCCTACCATTGTGCTTCGTTTCCAGATAAGAGAGAGATGAGGATTAAAGAGCAAAGTATCATTTTCATCCATTAGGCCAAATGTTGTGGTTTCCCTGGTTCTCTGGATCACGGAACGTGAGGTCCTCTTACCTACAGCTGCCCGGCCTCAGACCCACGCCCCAGTTTGCATAAACAAAAATCACTAAAATTCCAGCTGGGACAGTCAAATGAACAACCAAATAAACTTAATATAAACAGTAAACAAATGGGAAACCTGCAGGGAGTGTTGAAGAGAGTAACGTCTCTCACAGACCCAGAGAAGGGGTTAGTGCCCTCACTACTGCTTTTAATTTGACTACATATTTGCGGTAATGAAGTAATTTGGATGAAGAACCAATCAGCTTCCTTTGAATTACATACAATTTCTGTGGAAATTTCTAAGAAATTCAGCACTAACCTGGCTTTAGGGTGGGGTAGGGATTCGTTCAGACATGTATGAATGAGCAAATCGCCAGTTCAGGTTGTCTGAGTTTTCACCGAGTGTGTATTAAGGTTTTGTGTGAATGTGTTTGGGTGACTTGTTGGGGACGGAGAGATGTGTGTGTGTGTGGAGATAACGACAGAGTGTAAGAAAGGAATTATAGTTTTTCCCGATGACTTGCACACTATTCCTGGGCCCTATTAACTAAACATCCCAAATCATGACGTCTGTCGTTTCCAAAAAGACAGATCCATTTCCCCAAACTTTAAACACTATTCCCCTGTTTTCACACATGATCCAGATTTGTCGAACTTTATGAGAAAAACTATACCACAATGTGTTCATTTAGAAAGCACTGGCATTCAATATCATTAACTCAAGTTATCACAACTCAAACCCAATTAACACACAATTCTCCATTTGGGAAGACAAGAGTCCAAATTGTTCACACACCACTCAGAACCTCAGGATGGGTGCATAAATAGGACCGTGGGTGAGTTCAAACATTCTGGGTCCAGAAAGAGCTGAAGGTAGGAAGAGGAGGAAGAGGAAGGGTCAAGGGAAAGGAGACAGATAGTTTCTGATGAGATCAGTGCAACTCTAGATGGCCGTGCCTTCGTTTATGGGATGTCAATGAGGGAAGCTGAACATAGAGTGAATCTGAGCCACTTCCCAGTAGCCTCAGACCAACAGTGGTCTGAGAGATCATGTATATTGACTAGACCACAGGGAGCCAGCACAAACAGGACATGCTGTTATTTGGGCTGCCCTGGTTCGTGACTGTTTAATGACCCAAATTTCACCAACAGGATTTTGAGGCAAAATAGATGTGATTTCTTTATGTACAAACAGTATTTTAAATTTGGTTTGGATTAAGTATTATCTGGTTTTGATATGGTTTTTTATATGGAGAGTTTGGATTTGACATGGAAGTTTGAAGTTCGTGGAGATGAGTGTGCAGTTTTGCAATTGTGTTTAGAGTTTTGGGAAACAGAGCATAATTTCAAGAAATGTGTTTTAGCAAGGAAGAAAAACTGTCCTTAACTGACCACGCACACACTCACTCAGACCCTCGGCGGCAGATGGAGGTTCACATGGCGCTCACGCGTTCACGTGAACACACACGCGCCGCATGTGACAAAGGCATGCACACGGTGGGAGCCAGACAGCAGGCAGCATGCTCACCAGCCCCACAACGCTGCATACGCACAGTGGTGATGTCATTCTGCATACGCACAGCGGTGATGTGCACGGTGTTGATATCATTCTGCATACACACAGCGGGGATGTCACTCTGCATATAATTATGTTGTCCCACATACATACAATGTGTGTGTGTGTGTGTGTGTATGCAAGTGTATGTTGGTGTGAGTGTGTGTGCGTGTGTGTATGCAAGTGTATGTTGGTGTGAGTGTGTGTATGTGTGCATGTTTATGAGTGTGTGAGTGTGTGTATGTACGAAAGTGTATGTTGATGTGAGTGTGTGTGTGTATACGCAAGTGTATGTTGGTGTGAGTGTGTGTGTGTATATGTGTGTGTGAGTATGTGTATGTGTGCATGTTTATGAGTGTGTGTGTGTGTGTGTGTGTGTGAGTGTGTGTATATGTGTGTGTGTGTGTGTGTGTACGCAAGTGTATTTTGGTGTGAGTATGTGTGTGAGTGTGTGTATGTACGTAATTGTATGTTGGTGTGAGTGTGTGTGTGTGTGTGTATATGTATGTGTGTGTGTGTGAGTGTGTGTATGTGTGCATGCTTATGAGTGTGTGTGTGTGTTTGTGTGTGTGAGTGTGTCCGGGTCTGCTGTGTAAAGACCATTTTAACAGCTCAGGTGTGTTTGACTTCCTCTGGCAGCGAGCTTACAGGTTACGCCCAGCTCTTCCTTCCTGAGAACGGTCATTATGGGAAATGAAACAGCTAATGAACGCCAGCATGACCCGTTCTCCCTCTCACATCTCCACCCTTCCCTCCCTCCCTCCCTCCCTCCCTCTCTGAAGGTGTTTTCTTTGTAGATAAGGAGCAGGAAAAACCCTTCACTGGCGTTAATGTCTTTCTCAGATCCTCCACAATCATCATCACAACAGGCAGAACGTGGCTTTTATCAGAGTCGTAAGAACGCCGGCCAGGAATAACACCAAGGAATTACACCCACTCTGGTGCAGCACACTCCCAAGAGCGGCTCCTCCTGCAGTGACCCGGCTCTACCTCCGAGACCAGAACACACAGCTGAGAGGTGTTTCACTAGAGACCAGAACACACAGCTGAGAGGCGTTTCACTAGAAACCAGAACACACAGCATAGAGACGTTTCACTAGAGACCAGAACACACAGCATAGAGGCGTTTCACTAGAGACCAGAACATACAGCTGAGAGGTGTTTCACTAGAGACCAGAACACACAGCTGAGAGGTGTTTCACTAGAGACCAGAACACACAGCACAGAGGCGTTTCACTAGAGACCAGAACACACAGCTGAGAGGTGTTTCACTAGAGACCAGAACACACAGCTGAGAGGCGTTTCACTAGAAACCAGAACACACAGCATAGAGACGTTTCACTAGAGACCAGAACACACAGCTGAGAGGTGTTTCACTAGAGACCAGAACACACAGCTGAGAGGTATTTCACTAGAGACCAGAACACACAGCTGAGAGGCGTTTCACTAGAGACCAGAACACACAGCATACAAACGTTTCACTAGAGAGCTATTGAACAACCTCAAGCAAAAAGAAAATTATGTTCCGATTCTTTGAACATTTTTTAACACAAAAAGATTATTGGGGGATGGAGATTATTTCTTGGAGAAACCCTCAGATTATAAGTGCAGACTTACAGCTCGTCAGGAGAAATGGCAGGTAGTGTATATATAATCAATGTAATGTGTCAGTGCGGCGCAAAGGCCAAAGGGCCTGCGACGGTGAGAACGCTGCGGTATTCGGGCTTCTGTTTTTCACCACTCGCAGAGTTAATGTTACACTGAGCGCAGCCGGGCGGCTCGCTGGCTTTCACCAGCAATTTGTTTATCAGTCAAATGTTTTCAACCGTGACTGCAGGCTGCCACCTCGAAGCGAGCCTTTACTGAACACTCCTGAGCTAAAGAGGGGGATATAAATGTCATCCCTCTTACATGAGAGTAAACATAATCATGAGCCCTCAGTCAGCATGATCATGCAAATAAAGAGAAAAGACTCAAGACTGGTCTTCAGAAAGG
The DNA here is from genome assembly GCA_019788955.1 of Albula glossodonta. NCBI lineage: Eukaryota > Metazoa > Chordata > Actinopteri > Albuliformes > Albulidae > Albula > Albula glossodonta. The sequence goes on along the minus strand of JAFBMS010000140.1, from coordinate 266,065 downwards.
ACTTAGCGTGCAGTCTGAATGCAGAGCAGATTCAATTTTCACGTGTCTTTGACAAATTTGTGCGTTATATCTGCAGTTGGATATATATGTTTGCATTCTGAAGTATATGCGCAGTTATTTGGGTATATGTGCATCATATCTGTATATTATATTTGGGTATATGTGTGTGTTATATATGCATATTATATTTGGGTGTATGTATATTGTGTTGAGGCTCCAACTGGCTTGGCTGCATTTTCTGTGTAAGAAAAGCCTTTTAGAAATGAATGTTATGTCAAAGGGTCTGGTTTGAAAAGGTTTGATCTTGACCTCACCAACTACTCCATTTAACAAGCATGACACAAAGTTGATGTGAAATGTCCCAGAATGCCATGGGGCTCTTGCAGACAGGCTCAGGGAGAGAGAGCCAATGAAATCCAGGCGAGCGGCTAGCATGTGCAGGAAGGACCGTGCACCCCATGTGACTGCTCCACATGGAGCCTGGTGAAACGGGCAATCGCTTGAGCACCCCCTGCTGGCCATGACCTTTCCTTTCGCCTCCATCTGCAAGGGGGCGTGGTCAGTTCCCTCAGACAATGAGCTGAGAGCCCTGCTGTGCTGCCAGGCTGAACCCAGAACAGACCTGCCCCCGGCCCCACAAACAGATCACTTTAATCAGCTCAACAGCCACCAATTCAACCACTAAGGCCAGGGATCCACACTGCTTCAGTTAAAAACACTGAGGTCCCTTTTCTGAACTATTTCACAACTTGTGTCTCCCAAACGTGATGAACCTAAACTCGGTTTAATGAGCAAATGGAACTACATTGAAAATAAAGCTTAGATAAAAATGCTTTTATGAGATATAACACAAGCACACACCTACACACACACACACACAAACTTATGTGGACACACACACACACACACACACACACACACACACACACACGATGCGGATGTGTGGGGGTCAGTGAGGTGTTGGAAGTACCCTGTGGGAGACACTCCTGAGGAAGTTGGGACGTGACCCAAAGAACAGCACCTCTCTGAGGGAGGAGCTGTATCTGCACTGACCTGTATGTTCACAGCATTGTTCAGTATTTACCCTTCCCCTCCCCTCACAGTACACACACACACACACACACACACACGCACACACACACACACACATTCATTCTGTCTCACTCTCACACACACACACACACACACACACACACACACACACACACACACACATTCTGTCTCATTCTCTCACACACTCACACACACATACACACTCATTCTCTCACTCACACACACACATGCATACACACTCATTCTCTCATACACACTCACACACAGACCCACACTAATTCATTCACACAAATACACACGCATTCTCTCACAAACACTCTTGGTCTCTCTCTGTCAAACACACACACCTACAGAGGGCAGGAAGTCCTGCCACATTTTTCCCAGCGCTGTGAACCTGTCAGGAAATCTTTCCAGGAAATCCTGTCCTGCTCCGGCCCCCCTGAGCCCCGGCCATGCCAGCGCTGGGCTGGGACCCAATGCAGTGTCAGCACTGCTTTCTGACACTCCCACCATGAGCAAAAGACCCCCCCTCCCCGACCTGTCCACCAACCAGAAAGAGTTTATGAAACAAAATGTAGAAATTACAAAAAAATCATTTTTTAATTAAGGACAGAGAAAGACATATTAAAACATCAAAAGTATATGATGCAATACAAAGTCAAACACACAATGTCTATGGCATCTCATAAACGCACACAAACACACACACACTTTTACACTCACACTGATACATCCACACATGAATATTGTGATCAGCTTTTCAGGATCAAATTGTCATTATTGTCGACTTCTTTAACTGTTTTAATAAATAACACCTTGCAAACTTTCTATAGGCCTGACACAGATCCCCTGTATGTCAGCTTAAAGACGAGAGAGAAACTGAACTGAGGAGAGAGAGAGAAAAGGGAGAGAATGTGAGAGAAAGGAAGGAGAAAAGCGTTTTGAATATTATTTTCTCTGTGATGAAGAAGCAGGTGTGTAGTGGAAAAACAGAAAGGTCATTTCGACACTGAGAACAGGACAGGGAAAGGAAATAAGACTGTGCGTTCAGTTTGAAAACGCACAACATGATTATAGTTCCCATTTACAGGATAGAGAAAGGACCGAGTAGGATCAAGAAAGTGCACTCTTTTTGACTTTTAAAGCAATATTCTATTACTCGGTTACTTATCAGTTAATGGATTTTTTACATGTATCGGTTGTTATGCCATTTCATTCAGTCAGACTGCAGATAGCAAAACCTCATGAAAATAACCATTCTCAAGAAAGAACTGCAAAGACACAGATAGGGAGAGAGAAATGGAGGGAGAGAGAGGAAGAAATAGAAGGAAGGATAGTGAGTGAAAGAGAGAGAGAGAGGGAGAGGGAAAGATTGATTAGTCTTTATGCAGCCTGTTAATTGACCCAATTTCAATAACAAAGTTAATATTGAGCGAGAAGTTTTTTTTTCCCTATTTCCATTTCAACATATTGTGATTCAATGAAACGGAAAGGAGCAAATCATAAAAAACTCTCAGCCTGCTAGCCATATGAGCTGGAGGAAGCACAGTGCATTCAGAGTCCGTTTGGCACAAAATGTACCACAGAGAAAACAACGCGCACTCCACACGCTCACATTACACTGTACACAGACAGTTCGCATCCATTAGTAAAGTCATGAAGAGACAGTGGTGTGTGTAAACCACACTGGGCTTTTCAGCTAAATAAAGTTAAACAGGATGATGAGGTGTGATATGGCTGTGGGTTTATCACCCTAAAGCCATGGATTATGCTGCGTACACCAAGCTTAGGGGAAAATAAATACTCATGTGCAAAACCTGAAGGATCAGTGATAAATACTCATGTGCAAAACCTGAAGGATCAGTGACAAATACTCATGTGCAAAACCTGAAGGATCAGTGATAAATACTCATGTGCAAAACCTGAAGGATCAGTGACAAATACTCATGTGCAAAACCTGAGGGATCAGTGATAAATACTCATGTGCATAGCCTGAAGGATCAGTGATAAATACTCATGTGCATAGCCTGAAGGATCAGTGATAAATACTCATGTGCATGGCCTGAAGGATCAGTGATAAATACTCATGTGCATAGCCTGAAGGATCAGTGATAAATACTCATGTGCATAGCCTGAAGGATCAGTGATAAATACTCATGTGCAAAACCTGAGGGATCAGTGACAAATACTCATGTGCATAGCCTGAAGGATCAGTGATAAATACTCATGTGCATAACCTGAAGGATCAGTGATAAATACTCATGTGCAAAACCTGAAGGATCAGTGATAAATACTCATGTGCATAACCTGAAGGATCAGTGATAAATACTCATGTGCAAAACCTGAAGGATCAGTGATAAATACTCATGTGCATAGCCTGAAGGATCAAGTCATAAATACTCATGTGCATAGCCTGAAGGATCAGTGATAAATACTCATGTGCAAAACCTGAAGGATCAGCGATAAATACTCTTGTGCATAGCCTGAAGGATCAGTGATAAATACTCATGTGCATAGCCTGAAGGATCAGTGATAAATACTCATGTGCATAGCCTGAAGGATCAGTGATAAATACTCATGTGCAAAACCTGAAGGATCAGTGATAAATACTCTTGTGCATAGCCTGAAGGATCAGAGATAAATACTCATGTGCAAAACCTGAAGGATCAGTGATAAATACTCATGTGCATAGCCTGAAGGATCAGTGATAAATACTCATAAAAAAAATGTCCTGAGACTCCATCTTGTATGAGTCCTTATCCAACCTGAAGGCAAAGAGCATAGTCTGAATTACATTACTGCAGAGAGAGAGGAGGAGAGGAGAAAAAGAGCGGGGGAGACACAGGAGCCTAGCAGCTCTTAGTGGTCCGTGCGGGATTGAAATGAAATAGGAGTAATGCCAGTAACCGTGATTAAAACAGCTCAATTATACATTCTAGGACAGCTACACATGATTTATAATTTATATGAGTTCTATAATAATAATAATAATAATAATAATAATAATAATAATTTATCCTGCTTAATTTAATATAGAAGTTAGTAATCACCCCCCTAAGAGGTCCTGAAAATGCTAATTGTCAAAAGAGTTCACACTCCACCCCCATTTTCTTTTTTTTAGGCAGCGCATACTGAGCACAGCAATGAGCAATGTCCACAGGTATTTCAATCTGTGTGTATGTGTGTGTGAATGTGTGAGAGCGAGACAGAATGAATGTGTGTGTGTGTGTGTGTGTGTGTGTGTGTGTGTACTGTGAGGGGAGGGGAAGGGTAAATACTGAACAATGCTGTGAACATACAGGTCAGTGCAGATACAGCTCCTCCCTCAGAGAGGTGCTGCTCTTTGAGTCACGTCCCAACTTCCTCAGGAGTGTCTCCCACAGGGTACTTCCAACACCTCCCTGCCCCCTCCCCCCCCCACCCCACATCCACATCTAGGACATCACCTTTCCTGCCACCAAATCAAGCCTCAAACTCAACCACACGAGCACTGACTCAAACCCAAACTCAACCATACCCCTCCCCCAACCCAAACCTCAAACACTCCTTTGGTCAGTGGTGTTCCTACATCCTCCTGGAAACATTAAAAAACCCGCCATCCTTAGAATTCTCACGTTCCAGGAAAAGGCATTCCACAGAATGAAAAGAATAGGATGCAAATAGACACAACAGCTTCCTAGCTGCTGAAACTGCGCAGGTGCTGTGGATAAATTTAGCCTGATGGTCTTTGCCAGATGTTTCATTGTCTTCTGGAGGACTAGGTCACAGATTCAATGATGTCTGCCAGAGATCTGTTGTTTGCTGTGCCCTGTTGTTTTCCGTGTTGGTGTTATTTTCTGCATTGGAACCTTCTCTTATTCCGCGGATCTTATTAATGTCCGTTTGCAGGATAGAGAGAGAGAGAGATTCTTGGAGAGGATGGCAAAGTGCTGCTTTTTTACAGCTATTTTTACAGTGAGAGTGGCTTTAAAAGTGAGAGTTGGTGGTTTTAAGGGTGAGTGATTTTGTGAGAGAGAATCTGAGAGTCTGAGTGATTTCGAGTGTGATTTTCATTGTGAAAAAGAAAGAAGTAATTGAACATTGATATTTTCAGGGCAAAGTAATGATTCTATATTTAAAATGATTTGTAAGATGAGGGGAGAGAATGCTGTCTGCTGCTGTCTGTGTATAACAGGACAAGCTGCCGTTGGGGTGCATTTATGGAACACATTTATGAAACAAATCTACGGCAAACCACAAACCTTCCAGCTGATCACAACAGATCAGAAGATCCACTCAGAGGACTGCTGCTGCGACTTTTTTTATTTTAAACCCTTTTTTATTCATTCATTTACCATACACACAATAACATAACCACACAAACACACGAAATTACATTTGTACATGATAATATGTACATGATAGCATACACACACAATCCTGTTCTCTGTTCAGCCGGATTACTCAATTGTGAATCACCAGTCTTTTGAACCCATAGCTGTCAAACATACAGATTTCACAGAGTTAAAGTTGATATAAAAGAGAAAAGAGAAAAGTTCCTGAGTTGTTTCTAGGAAGTTGGGAGCAACATATGATGTAGGATATGATATCAGATATAGCATAAAAGGGCCTCTGTTTACTCTGGCAGACATTTGAATGGGATGAGCGGTAGCTCCGGGACAAAGCTGAGGGTTGCCTGTTCAAATCCAGTGTGTGGGAAGTGCATCTGTATCCTGAGTAATTTTCTTTTCTTGATCTGCCCCGGCAAGGTTGAAGTGTTTGAAAAAGGTCCCCGATGAGGTGTTTCTAGCTTCTAAGGATGTGAGATACAACTGCAGGTTTACAGTCAACAAAAAAATAAAAAAATAAATCACAGGAAATATGAAGCAACATTTCTCAGTGCTGACTTTTATGGCTGTTAATTTCCTTGGTATCCTCTCTCCGCCTGCCCTTCCCACCCTCGCTCAGGCAGGGGCTTAGCTGTGATAGATGAGGTGTAAATACAGTGGGACTAATTAATAAAATATATCCTGCAGTGTGGAAGTGGAGATGTGGGGAGTAGGAGGAGTAACAGAATTTGGGGTGTAGAGGGGAAGGCTGGGGTGTTCCTGTAACATCAAAGGCAATGTCATCTATTCTTCCTGCCTCATAAACTTTACAAAAGGAGATTGAACTGCTAAGATTCAGTGACTGACACTGAAATAAAGAAAAAATGTAAAAATAATTGTAGGCACACTCTAGTGTATCCCAGTATTATTTATTTGCAACTATAACATAAACCATACTACAGATAAACTGTGCTGTGGCAAAAATGGCATTACAAACAAGATAAACCAGTGTGAGAGGAATAGAAAGCACAGTATAATGAGCCAGCCTGGTTCCAGCTCTACAGTGGGAAAGGGGGTATAATGAGCCAGCCTGGTTCCAGTTCTATAGTGGGAAAGGGGGCATAATTAGCCAGCCTGGTTCCAGTTCTACAGTGGGAAAGGGGGTATAATGAGCCAGCCTGGTTCCAGCTCTACAGTGGGAAAGGGGGTATAATGAGCCAGCCTGGTTCCAGCTCTACAGTGGGAAAGGGGGTATAATGAGCCAGCCTGGTTCCAGTTTTACAGTGTTAAGGGGGCATAATGAGCCAGCCTGGTTCCAGCTCTACAGAGGGAAAATGGGGGTATAATGAGCCAGCCTGGTTCCAGCTCTACAGTGGGAAAGGGGGTATAATGAGCCAGCCTGGGGGAAAGGGGGTATAATGAGCCAGCCTGGTTCCCGTTCTACAGTGGGAAAGGGGGTATAATGAGCCAAGGGGGAAAGGGTGCATAATGAGCCAGCCTGGTTCCAGTTCTACAGTGGGAAAGGGGGTATAATGAGCCAGCTCGGTTCCAGTTTTACAGTGAGAAAGGGGGTATAATGAGCCAGCCTGGTTCCAGTTCTACAGTGGGAAAGGGGGTATAATGAGCCAGCCTGGCTCCAGTTCTATAGTAGGAAAGGGGGTATAATGACCCAGCCTGGTTCCAGTTCTACAGTGGGAAAGGGTGCATAATGAGCCAGCCTGGTTCCAGCTCTACAGTGGGAAAGGGTGCATAATGAGCCAGCCTGGTTCCAGTTCTACAGTGGGAAAGGGGGTATAATGAGCCAGCCCGGTTCCAGTTTTACAGTGAGAAAGGGGGTATAATGAGCCAGCCTGGTTCCAGCTCTACAGTGGGAAAGGGGGTATAATGAGCCAGTCTGGTTCCAGTTTTACAGTGTCAAGGGGGCATAATTAGCCAGCCTGGTTCCAGCTCTACAGGGGGTATAATGAGTCAGCCTGGTTCCAGCTCTACAGTGGGAAAGGGGGTATAATGAGCCAGCCTGGTTCCAGCTCTACAGTGGGAAAGGGGGTATAATGAGCCAGCCTGGTTTCAGCTCTACAGTGGAAAAGGGGGTATAATGAGCCAGCCTGGTTCCAGCTCTACAGTGGGAAAGGGGGTATAATGAGCCAGCCTGGTTCCAGCTCTACAGTGGAAAGGAATTAAATAATTTAGGCACCAGGCTTGAAGTTAAGTTCCCTGACCGATATACAACACTGGCACCAATGCTTCTCCACACCATAATCCTAAGTTTGGTCAGTACAGGTTCACTCAATGCTGTTTGGTTCACACAGCGGTCCCGCTCAAATGTTCAAACAGGCAGGAGAATCTGCCCGGGGGGAGGGGGGTGGGGGTGAACGGAGGTCTTTTTTCCGTGGAACAGGCTGCGTCCCACAAGCATTTCCATGGAAACGAGGACGGCGCAGCAGAGCTCACTCTGTAGGTGTCTCTGTGTAGGCGGGACTGTGAGTCTGAGTCAAATGGGGCTGCTATTACAGCACACCACCCCATGTGCGGGAGGCGCTGGAACTCTCCACGTCTCCAAATGTAGAACACTGACCAGCAATCAGCAACTTCCTGCCTACCTGCTCCAGTACAACTGGAACAAAGGGTCACACTGATAATGCTGTTTAATGGCTGTCAAATAAGAGAGGGGGGTCATACCTGGAAAATAGGGTATAATGAGCCAGTCTGGTTCCAGTTCTACACTGGGAAAGGGGGTATTATGAGCCAGCCTGGTTCCAGCTCTACAGTGGGAAAGGGGGTATAGTGAGCCAGCCTGGTTCCAGTTCTACAGTAGGAAAGGGGGTATAATGAGCCAGCCTGGTTCCAGCTCTACAGTGGGAAAGGGAGGTATAATGAGCCAGCCTGGTTCCAGCTCTACAGTGGGAAAGGGGGTATAATGAGCCAGCCTGGTTCCAGCTCTACAGTGGGAAAGGGGGTATAATGAGCCAGACTGTGTATAATGAGCCAGCCTGGTTCCAGCTCTACAGTGGGAAAGGGGGTATAATGAGCCAGCCTGGTTCCATCTACAGTGGGAAAGGGGGTATAATGAGCCAGTCTGGTTCCAGCTCTTTATAATGAGCCAGTGGTTCCAGTTTTACAGTGTCAAGGGGGTATAATGAGCCAGACTGGTTCCAGCTCTACAGTGGGAAAGGGGGTATAATGAGCCAGCCTGGTTCCAGTTTTACAGTGTTAAGGGGGCATAATGAGCCAGCCTGGTTCCAGCTCTACAGAGGGAAAATGGGGGTATAATGAGCCAGCCTGGTTCCAGCTCTACAGTGGGAAAGGGGGTATAATGAGCCAGCCTGGTTCCAGCTCTACAGTGGGAAAGGGGGTATAATGAGCCAGCCTTGTTCCAGCTCTACAGTGGGAAAGGGGGTATAATGAGCCAGCCTGGTTCCAGCTCTACAGTGGGAAAGGGGGTATAATGAGCCAGCCTGGTTCCAGCTCTACAGTGGGAAAGGGGGTATAATGAGCCAGCCTGGTTCCAATTCTACAGTGGGAAAGCGGGTATAATGAGCCAGCCTGGTTCCAATTCTACAGTGGGTCAGGGGGTTTAATTAACCAGTTTGGGTCCAGCTCTATAGTGGGAGACATTACCCCGCACACTCTAACAAAAGGTTGACAAAGGCACACAGTTTATGAGTTAATGAACACCCTTGTTACTCTGTGGAGGGAGTACTATGGGCTCCTGGATGTGGATATCCATAGCTGGTCATGGCACGGATAAGATTCCACACCCGGAACTGGTCACACGCCTGCTCCCTGAATAGGACTCATGCCTGCTCCCTGAACAAGCGCCTCACCCCATGAGTCACTGGGAGGCTTGTTTGACGCTATTTCGAAAATGTTCTCTCTCGTTCTCTCTCCAGTTTCCTCCCACTCAATTCTGAAATCATATTTAAAAATGTAACTCTGTTAAATAGCAGCACCCCCCCCCCCCCAAACATCTCACTGAGTCTCCTCACCGCACCTGCTCTTTGCTTTAGTACTTCTGAAATGGATTTCTGTCCCATGTGAGCAGCAAGGGAACAGCAGGGGGCTGGGGGGGGGGGGGGGGGGGTGGGCTGGCGCGTGTGCTAGAGATGGACCAGGGTTCGCAGTGCAGTGGGCGCCGCGCCAACCGTCTCCGTGCCAACCGTCTCCAAGAGAGAGAAAAGAAAGAGACAGGTTTTTGATGCGAGCAGAGCACTGGGTCTGTTTTGCATACATTCCAAACACGCGATTTTGAGAATCGTTTTTTTCCCAGCAGACACACGGAGTGCTTCCAGCCAGCTGTGAGAGCAGAGCTCTCATTCACAATGGAATCGATCTGAACCAAGGTCTCCGAAAGACCTTCTCATTCATACAAAAAATGCTGTGCGCAGCACAGCAATTCTTCAGCTTCCTGTGTGTTAATGCACCTGTCCAGCATGCTTTGTAGTTTAAGGCCTTATTTGACCCAGTACCACTGAGAGGCCCAGCTGGGGAATGCTTGGTCACATGGTCACTAGTCTGACAGGGCGGTCAGGTTTCAGCAAGTGCTACTGCTCAGCCCGATCAGGACAGCATCTTCTTCTAATCCTCCACACAGCTCGCTGAGGTAATCCATCACCAAAACTCATTTAACAAAAAGTTTTGGATGGAAATTTAACAAAGAGCAGTTGCACATTCAAACTCGAGAAAAAGTTCTGACTGAAGTTCATGCTGTCTTTGGCACACAGGCAGATGTCAAAGTTTCGCTTGCACAGTGCCCTGTTTACTGGGAAAGCTCACAAGCACAGACAGTAACAGATGCAACGAAGCTCTGCATTAGCCTGCCTCAGAGTCAGTGCGTCTCCTCGCCTCTCTCTGCATGTTGGCACAGCAGTATCTCCAAAGCCACTCCATCCTGGGTTCATACTCCTGTGAGAGGGCCCATAATGTTGTAAGAGGGTTCAGAACTGTGTGAGAGGGTTCATAATGCTGTGAGAGGGTTCAGAACACTCTGAGAGGGCCCATAATGCTGTAAGAGGGTTCAGAACTGTGTGAGAGGGTTCATAACGCTTTGAGAGGGTTCAGAACTGTGTGAGAGGGTTCATAACGCTGTGAGAGGGTTCAGAACTGTGTGAGAGGGTTCATAACGCTGTGAGAGGGTTCAGAACTGTGTGAGAGGGTTCATAACGCTGTGAGAGGGTTCAGAACTGTGTGAGAGGGTTCGTAATGCTGTGAGAGGGTTCAGAACACTCTGAGAGGGTTTATAATACTGTAAGAGGGTTCAGAACTGTGTGAGAGGGTTCATAATGCTGTGGGAGGGTTCAGAACTCTGAGAGAGGGTTCAGAACTGTTTGAGAGGGTTCATTATGCTGTGAGAGGGTTCAGAACTGTGTGAGAGGGTTCATTATGCTGTGAGAGGGTTCAGAACTCTGTAAGAAGGTTCATAATGCTGTGAGAGGGTTCAGAACTGTTTGAGAGGGTTCATAATGCTGTAAGAGGGTTCAGAACACTCTGAGAGGGTTCATAATGCTGTGAGAGGGTTCAGAACTCTGTAAGAGGGTTCATCATGCTGTAAGAGGGTTCAGAACTGTTTGAGAGGGTTCATAATGCTGTAAGAGGGTTCAGAACACTCTGAGAGGGTTCATCATGCTGTGAGAAGGTTCAGAACTCTGAGAGAGGGTTCATAATGCTGTAAGAGGGTTCAGAACTGTGTGAGAGGGTTCATTATGCTGTGAGAGGGTTCGGAACACTCTGAGAGGGTTCATTATGCTGTGAGAGGGTTCAGAACACTCTGAAAGGGTTCATTATGCTGTGAGAGGGTTCAGAACTCCGTGAGAGGGTTCATAATGCTGTGAAAGGGTTCAGACCTGTGTGAGAGGGTTCATTATGCTGTGAGAGGGTTCAGAACTCTGTAAGAGGGGTCATAATGCTGTGAGAGGGTTCAGAACTGTTTGAGAGGGTTCATCATGCTGTAAGAGGGTTCAACATGCTGTGAGAGGGTTCATCATGCTGTGAGAGGGTTCATAATGCTGTAAGAGGGTTCAACATGCTGTGAGAGGGTTCATAATGCTGTAAGAGGGTTCATAATGCTGTAAGAGGGTTCAACATGCTGTGAGAGGGTTCAGAACTCTGTAAGAGGGTTCATAATGCTGTGAGAGGGTTCAGAACTCTGTAAGAGGGTTCATCATGCTGTGAGAGGGTTCATAATGCTGTAAGAGGGTTCAACATGCTGTGAGAGGGTTCATAATGCTGTAAGAGGGTTCAACATGCTGTGAGAGGGTTCATAATGCTGTAAGAGGGTTCAACATGCTGTGAGAGGGTTCATCATGCTGTAAGAGGGTTCATAATGCTGTAAGAGGGTTCATCATGCTGTAAGAGGGTTCAGAACTGTTTGAGAGGGTTCATAATGCTGTAAGAGGGTGCAACATGCTGTGAGAGGGTTCATAATGCTGTAAGAGGGTTCAGACCTGTGTGAGAGGGTTCATCATGCTGTGAGAGGGTTCAGAACTCTGTAAGAGGGTTCATAATGCTGTAAGAGGGTTCATCATGCTGTGAGAGGGTTCATCATGCTGTAAGAGGGTGCAACATGCTGTGAGAGGGTTCAGAACTCTTCAGAACACTTACACAATCAGGGCAAATCTCTGTCAATCTCCATGAAAGTATCACCTCCAAGCCTTGAGATTGGGGTTTGGTGCTGAATGGGGCTGAGTTTTCAGGTTTTTTCAGAGGAGCGGTGGTGAGGTTTTTGTGTTTCTGGAGTCACAGATTCCCACTGAAAGCTCTCATTTTTATTTCCGTCTCGTCTCTCTGTGCAGGCCGCCGAATGAGTCACGGTGCTCCGATTTAAAACCCAGACGACGTTTCGGTGGAGTGTGACGCTGGGGGGGAACAAAAGAGGCTGGAGTGACAGAGCGCGGCACTCTGCTGAAGTGCTGATTTAAATGGAGAGTGGGCAGAAATTACAGCACGTATGATGCGATAAGTGTGAAATACTAACGGAAATGGTGTGGCAGAAAAAAAGAAACGGATGAAGCCAATTACATGGTAGCCAGGTTTTTCTCTTAAAATTACTACAGTATTCTGCCAATGAGCTGCGGAGACTCGGAGAAAAAAGAAAACGCGAGATTCCTCAGTGACCCGTGTGCAATGACGCACTGACTATAGCAGGGAAAGAATATAACAGAATTGAGCAAAATTACCTAATTATCCACCAGAGGAGTTTAAATTTGTCCTGGCTTGCCTCATACACGCAATTTAAAAGACGAACAATGAGGAAATCACATGCAGTGTGCATGCAGGCTTCAAGAAACCCAAAACAGGTAGAGCTACCACAATCCATCAGACACTAATTAATCTGAACCAGTCGCATTGCTCCAATATGAACAATGAAGCCACCTGATTGGTATATAGGATTAGTGATTGACAGCATGCGATAGCTCTGGCCATCACCACTGCACATTCAGTCACCTCCCACAGCATAGAATCTTGCCAGCTGAAGCCATGCCCAGTATCTCTAACCCTGCTCCTGGAGAGTCACAGGGACTGCTGGGATTTATTTCAACACTGCACTCAGTAACAGGTGCACAGGTGTGTGGCACTGTGTTCCCCTGAGGGTACAGGTGTGTTTTCCAGGTAGGGCACCTCCGTTGTACCCTTGAACCAGGTAATTCACCTGAACTGTTTCAGAAAACAAATAGCCGTATGAATGGATAGTGTGGAAAATTTAAAGTGCGGGAGAGCATTAGCTCGGGGCTGTACCTGGGTAGCCAGGTGAGGTGATTTCGTTAATTGATCGATGACCCGCTGAGTGACGGCAGAATAGAGCGAGCCGTGTGGGTCCTGCCGGGCTGGTACTGGCTGCCCCACTTTTACTGGGCGAGTGAAATCACTCATCAGCCTCGCTGCTGCCTTTAGCGGAAATCTCCGGAAGTAAGAGCGCACAGGAGGGAACCCGTGACATTTACTGCCCGCCCACAGGAATGTACTCACAGCCTCCGAAAAGATGACTTCATTCCAGATAAACTCTGCTTTAATACAGCACTGACACGAACGTTTCATAGAACAGCTTTAACTTTCCACCTCATCATTTCATTCATGCGCACGCTGTTAGCCTTAAATGTGACGGCTTCCTGTAACTGGTTTGTAACTGTAATTTTATATATATTAGAGACCCCCACATGACTTACATGCCTACAGAAGGATGTAATGCGTCATATCAATTAACTGAGCTAAAAACGATGCAGAAAACATGGGTTTGGAGTGTGTGTGAGGGACAGAAAGAGAGAATGTGTGTGCGTGTGTGTGTGAAAGAGAGAAAGAGGAAAATAGAAAGGGAGACAGTATGTGTGTGTATAACAGATAGAGAAAATATGATGAAGTATTTCATGGTAAAATCATTCCAGATCCCCCCCCCCCAGGGAGAGAACATTCAACTGATTTGCAATTTTACCCGTTTAACCATTTATCAGACACTTTTAAAACCAAAGAACTTATTTCAACCAATCAAAAGGTTGTAAAATTCATTAAAATTCCATAGTGGCTGGTTAAAATCGATGGTGTGCAGCTGGGCTCTCTGTGCCTCCGGGACTGGGAGCACAGCAAAGTCCCACCGCAGGGTGTTGGAGTTCTAGCTACTCCATCTCCACCTCCCCTCACCATCTCCCAGGAGCTGGAGACCCAAAGGGGACATCTGTCTGTCTCCTCGTGTCTCACCCAATCCCTGCAGCCTGTCTGACTGCTCATGTCTCACCCAATCCCTGCTGACAGACATGAAACAACGAGCACAGAGCTGCTTGGGCAGTTTCCCCCATATCAGCTCCTGGATTCCAACCTCGCTGATCGTTTGTTCAGGCCTGCATGGTGGGAAGCTCCTGACCGATATTGCGTTTTTTTTTCTCAACACCACAGAAGATCCCACAGTGACGCTTTTAATTATTAATCTCTGATTGTGCTTCATTATTTATCATTTTCATCCCCAAGACATTTCCAGACTCCAGAGATACAAGCAGTCTCTGAGTTCCCAGCAGTGTCTCTAAAAGCAGTAAAACACTCAGCATTGCCGAGTGTGTGTATCTCATTTGTCTGAGTTATGGAGGGTTCCAGAGGTGTGCTTCATCTTTAATTCAGGTAGAGATCAGTGATGGGGCACAAGCTACCCTTACAGCCCTATCTTTGTGTTCGGTTTTTCTAACCCAGTCATAACCATGACATAGCCCTAACCATTTCCTCCTGCATTAATTGGTGGGTCTCTCTCCTTCCCTCCCTCTCATTCTGTATACCTCTCCCTCCATCTCTCTCATTCTGTTTCTCTCTCTCCTTATATCTCTCATTCTATGTCTGTCTCATTCTGTATCTCTCTCTCGCTCTGTTTCTCTAGCTGTCTGATGTAAGACACGCAAACACTGAGTGTGCTCAGAGAGCAGCTACACAGTGCTGATTTTTCCCTGTGTTTGCCATGTTCTATAAGGCCCCTGCAGTAGACACACTCTGCTCTTCGCAGACAGAGAGGTGAGCAGTAAGCACACTCTGCTCCTCACAGACAGAGAGGTGAGCGGTAAGCACACTCTGCTCCTCACAGACAGAGAGGTGAGCAGCAGACACACTCTGTAATTTCATCAGGAAGCTAGACTCTGCGTAGACGCAGCGCTCGAGACTGAACACATGGCAGGCGGCCCACCTTCAAGGTCATGGCAGGGTTGCTATGGAAACCAGAGTGAGCCTCGTCTCCGAGATCTCCTTTATTATTTATTTTATTTTATTATTATTTTTTTTTTACTTTTTTACAGGAAATAAAAGTTTTTTGTACATTTGGTTCTAGTTCTAGACAACAGCTGGTGATCGGGATCCTGTGATTGTCAGCTCGTTGCTCACTGTAGCGCAAAAGCAGACAGGCTCGTTCCCGAGAACAACAAATCCAATTAATACCCAGAGCCATCATGATATCGTACCTCAGACCGTCTGCGAGAATGACTGAAAGGCGGCGTGAAATAGTCGATATCTGCTCACACGGGTGCAGCCGTAATCACGGGGGGAGGAATATTCAGTCTAAAAGCATATTGATTTTCCAGCTGCTGTCAGTAGGAGGGGCGTAACTGAAAGCTGCCATCATTTTTCAGTGTGAGCGTGGAGTGCTCGGAAGCAGAGGAGCCTGTCAGAGAAACAAAGTAAGTCTCACAAAGCCCCGGATCAGAATAATCCACAAGTGAGCCATCGTCTCTGGGTCAGAAACGGACATAAATGAGTGGAGGCTGCAGTCATTCTGGGTAACAGCGTCGCTGCACGAATGGATAGGAAAGAATGGTCACTCTCCACATCCATGATCCTGATATACAATCTCAATTTCAGCAATATATTCAACAGCAATCAAAAACATCAGGACCATAGATTCAGATTTAATTTAATATCAATAAATAATTGAGGATGGTGGGGTGGTGTACTCTCAAGGTGATCAGCACAGCTGTGTGACAGAAACAGCGCTGTCGCTACTGGGGTGAAAGGTGGTAACAATTTTGGGGGCCACAGCTAGAGGACGTGTGGATTAAGATGGGGCCCCAGTGTTACACTCTGTCTGGTCCCCCTGAATTCCTTGCTACACTCTTGAGTATAGGTATTAATTGGTTGTTGGTAACCAGCAACTGCTGATGCAGCATGAACAGTGTGTCAGAACCAGCCAATAGGAAATCTATGTGAACTTCCCTGGTTACTGAGAGCCAATAGGATCTCAGTGTGGGATTGCTTGGTTACCCAGAGCCAATAGGATCTCTATGTGGGACTGCTTGGTTACTCAGGGCCAATAGGACCACTGTGTGGCATGTTTCTGCTTTTTCAGCAGATTTGTGCCCTAAAAATGCACAACATCAGTCACTGTGTGCCACTTCTGTGCAGATGTATGAGCATTAGCGGAGCGGCTCACAGTGGCTACATTTACCTGAGCCTGTATCCAGGTGGGTGGGGGTTTATTGGGGCACGGTGGCTGTACCCTTATAAAGCAGCCACAGTCTGCAAGATTTCAGTCTCATTTACAGCTGGAGAAAAAAATAACCAATACTTCCAGCCCGACAGACAAACAAACAGCTGCAAACAAACAGTGCTGCTGTTCAACTGGGGTCAAAAGAGCTATTTTACAGCCTGCAGGAGAGTCAATTAATATTTTACACCCTACAGGCCACACACAATACTACAGTGTGTGTATGGGCCCCACACACAGTACTACAGTGTATGTATGGGCCCCACACACAGTACTACAGTGTGTGTATGGGCCCCGCACACAGTACTACAGTGTATGTATGGGCCCCGCACACAGTACTACAGTGTATGTATGGGCCCTGCACATAGTACTACAGTGTGTGTATGGGCCCCACACACAGTACTACAGTGTATGTATGGGCCCCGCACACAGTACTACAGTGTGTGTATGGGCCCCGCACACAGTACTACAGTGTATGTATGGGCCCCGCACACAGTACTACAGTGTGTGTATGGGCCCCGCACACAGTACTACAGTGTATGTATGGGCCCCGCACACAGTACTACAGTGTGTGTATGGGCCCCGCACACAGTACTACAGTGTGTGTATGGGCCCCGCACATAGTACTACAGTGTGTGTATGGGCCCCACTGTCTGCTTCCTGCTACCACACTGTCTGCTGAGTGTGCTCATCTGCACTCATCGTGCATGCCAAAGTTTATATACATTCATCATATTTACATTTAACTTCTGTAAAATGAATGACATGACACATAAAATCAGTTCTGAAGTACGTACATAAGTATAAAGCATTTATACTTACAAAATGAAACTGCTGAGTATAAATGAAAGTGTTTCACACTGTGGTCTGAAAAATTAGTCATGTCATTCTCTCAACAATATGCGCCAGTAAGTCTATGGAAAGTGAAATTAATAGTGTGGCAAAAATGTAATTGCACATAAGACGGAACATTTCATTAGAGAAATATGAAACAGCTGGACAGCAATATGGTCGAGCAAATGAACAGCAAATTATTTTTGTAACTGACTACTTATATACTTTAGTCTGAGAGTCGCTCGTGTTTCTGCAGATCACTTTCAGCATGTGCTGAAATAAAAGACCCAGCGGCGCATCCAGTGCTGCTAATGCTAATGCTGCTCATAAGCCTTACTCAGCTACGAATTATTGGGAGTGAATTAGTCATTTGGTGAGAGTAACTTTTTCATCTGTACAGACAGATGTTCATTAAGACTAATATCTTACTTTTATTTCTTTATTTAATCTTTATATAAGCAGCCGAGCCAACTCCATTCTGATCAGCAGCCAATCAGATGTAGGGGGATGATCTGGTTAGCCAATCAGATGTAGGGTACAATTAGGTGGCCTGATATATTTTGTAGAATTTGACCAGGACACTGGGGCTAACACCCCTACTCTTGCTAAAACACCATGAGGTCTTTAATGACCAAAGTGAGTCGGAACCTTGTTTAATATCCCATCAAAGGACAGCACCTCCCAGCACACAGTGTGCCCATCACTGTGCTGGGGTATTGGACTTACTTCTCATTCGTCAAGAGGGGAGAGTGCCCCCTACTGGCCAACTAACATCTCTTACAGCAGTCCTCCCCAGACATCCCCCATCCCAGTGATTCAGCTTCAGTGCTATTCAAGCCTATCCAATACAGAAAGTGCTGGAACCACGTCCAGCCAGTACAAGAAGTACTGGTACAAAATCCAGCCAATCAGGGAGGTTCTGGTGGTAACATAACATGTGGAGCTGTGTTTCAGTGCAGAGCTGCCATTCCACTGTGCTGCACTCATTAAAGACACTTAATGCACATTCAGAAACCATAATAGGGTGCAGAGTATCCAGAGTGTCTACAGAGTCTGTGCCACAGTCACAACCTACCCACTCAGGATTCAAACCTGGAGCTCCCTAGCACACGCTCACTAAGGCATAGCCACTACCCATAAGTCCTGTGGGGCAGAGACCTGGCAATGACAGCAAATTAATTGTAAAAGACAGCATGTGTATTTTACTGTGTTTTGTATAGCAGACCCAAAGAGACCCGCAGGATGTGGTTTTGCATGGTGAAATGGCTGAGCGCTTGCTAGTCTTCTGTCAGTAAGTACAGCATGCAGTGCATTGACACACAAAGGTGACCAGGGCCAATGAAGTAGAGAGCAGGTAGGGTCTAATATAATATATTTAATGTTAGTTATATGTAAAGTTACATTTTAGGACCTGTGTGGTGCCTTTCCGCTGGGGTGAATTTACTATGCTTTCCTTTACTCAAAGGAACACCAGAGTGCTGCAGTTTCATTATAAATGATAGTAACATGCAAAAAAGAAAACAAGAAAATGGCACAATACAATACGATAATGCATAAGGTCTTGAAGGTTCAAGACTCTTGATTGTTACAAGATTGCAAATTCATCCAGCAAAACTGCCCTTATTTTCCAAACCCCCTTTGACTCAGTTGATTAAACACAAGGTGTAAATGGAAATGCTCCCGTGTTCTGCATGTACGCTGTGGAGGATCATACATAATTCACATCCGCCACACAAGGCACTCATGCATAATTAACACAGTGGCTCTGTGAGCTCAGGAGTCACACTTTCACAGCGACGCTGAGCACGTTAGCCCGTTAGCATGCTGCAGAGCATGGGGAAGGAGGGTGTGAATCTCTGAGGTGGGGAAAGTAAGGGTTTGGATCTCTGAGACGGGGAAGGTGAGGGTTTGGATCTCTGAGGTGGGGAAGGTGAGGGTTTGGATCTCTGAGTTGGGGAAAAGTAAGGATTTGGATCTCTGAGGCGGGGAAGGTGAGGGTTTGGATCTCTGAGGCGGGGAAGGTGAGGATTTGGATCTCTGGGGGGGGGGGGGGGGGGGGCTTTGGATCTAGAGGCGGGGAAGGTGAGGGTTTGGATCTCTGACGTGGGACGGCCCATAAATATGACTATGAATATTATGAGACAGTTCATATGAGTTCATATTATTCACATATGAACAAGACTTCTCCCTTTTTTGCATGTACTGAACATCACTGCACTCCTCTCTCTGTGGAGAAGGTTATGTTCTCTTTGTGTATGTCCACATTTCCCTAAGAGTGTAATTAGAAGGGCCCATCCCTCCACCCCTCCACCCCCAGAGTGCACGTTTCCTGCTCACTGCGTGAGGCGCAGTGGGGGGTCCCTCTGCCAAACCCACGCGTGAGCCGGACACATCACACACGTGAGTTCTGCTCATGAGAGCAGCATGGTAATGAAGTGAGGACACTGATATGGAATAACGAGATTCTCTATAACAGAGTTTGAGGGAGAGATAAACCTGCAATCTAAAATATAATAATTATATAATTATACTTATTACTATAATTAAACTGAGCAGCAAAGTGCACAGACTGAGGAGTGAGTGGATCACTAGTGAGCTCACTCTGTGACCCATGGCTGATTCCTGTTTACAGCCCAGAGTAATCTCATGCAAGTCAGGTCACATGACCTCTGATGTCACGGTGTTGGCAGTGGTATGCACAGGTGATCTTGAGATGGACCGTTCCCCCAGCGTTCCTGTGACGTGGTGACAGGACTCCTCACAGGAACGGTGCTGGGGACTCTCACTTAGCGTTCAGGTTCTACAGAGAGGAAGTGGGTGACTCACGGCTCTCCGTGCCCATTTGGCTTTACGTTCTGCTCTACTACACCGTCAGTCAGAAAATAACACCTTCACAGCAGCCAATGTAAGGGAGAAATGACAGGACCACACTGCCCCCTGCTGGTTTGACGATATACAGGGTGAGGAGTGAGTAACCACAGTGGCTCTCAAGTTGGGTTCACAGGCCCTCTCTGTGTGCTGGTTTTCCAACTGCATTTTCATCCCCCCTATTCCTGCAAGCTGTTAATTAGACACATTTAATGAGCGGACTGATAGTTTTCATTCTGTCAAAAGGCAGCTCATAATATATATCTACACACAATGTAGATAAAATATCAGACAGACGGAGGCACTCTTTCATTCTCTTATCATACTATGAGGCAAATTGTTTCTTTAAGAGGCAGCACATTTTAATTTATTACATCACACTCAGACAGGGGGACCAGTGGACACCTAGTTAGTGAAAGGAAGTTATTTCATTTGTTTGTTTTATCTTACTTTTATTGTTTCTTTTGGATAACTAATTGTAATAAAAATAAGTTCTTTTTATTATTTAAAGTTATTATTGTTATTCATAAAAAGTGTGTTTTTTGGTACATATAATAGTATTGTACTGGTAATTACAGTGTTAATCTGTGTTGATATTTTTTTGAGATTTGTTAAATGTACACTTGTTGTTTTTCATGTTAGTGTTCTGGCAATATTTACAGTCAGCATTTGGCAATGAAGTGTGCGTTGGTGGGTGGGTGGGGGGTGGAGGCAATAACAGTGATGAAGATAAAGGTTAAAGTAAAATTGACATGGGTGATGAAGATAAGCTAATAAAGATGTTGTTGTGATGATGATGATGATGGTAGCGATGACTGCACATAAACAAGGGGTCTTTACGCAGATGGCTGTATTTAGAGTGAGTTTTCTGTTTGCGAGTAAACCCCACCCACGCGGTGAGACATTAGTGTCCAGTAAACTGCTGGACGATGTTGAGTCACTCGGCTCTGCGTTTAAACATCGTCTTAAGTTACACGCCAGCATGTTTGCTCTCAGCTGCCGCATCTAAAACAACATCTAAGCTGCCACATCAGCTACAGGCTGGGTTTTGCTTTCTGTTCAGTGACTGAGAAGCTTCAGATGTCACTCTTCTCAAAGATTAATATCTACATTTGACTTTCATCAGATCTCTGCTTCACTAACCCCCTCTCTGTAATTAACCAGTTCAAATGAACTCAAAATGGCAGCTGGTGCCTGACAATAAACAAACTTTCCCTAAAGCATCACCACCCTCACTGGCCCTCTGTCTCAGTTTGATTCAAATCAAATTCAAAGTGCGCTTTAAGGAAAAACAAAATTATGTTGGCAAATAATTTTGGACAAAACTGGAAAAAGTAACTCAGACATTGCAAATTTGATTCCTTGGTATTGTTTCAACATGTGCTGTTCCAAACCTGCCTCAGTGTGCAGCTGCACAGATGTATAGTGTGTAAAATGTAAACCTGCCTCAGTGTGCAGCTGCACAGATGTATAGTGTGTAAAATGTAAACCTGCCTCAGTGTGCAGCTGCACAGATGTATAGTGTGTAAAATGTAAACCTGCCTTAGTGTGCAGCTGCACAGATGTATAGTGTGTAAAATGTAAACCTGCCTCAGTGTGCAGCTGCACAGATGTATAGTGTGTAAAATGTAAACCTGTCTCAGTGTGCAGCTGCACAGATGTATAGTGTGTAAAATGTAAACCTGCCTCAGTGTGCAGCTGCACAGATGTATAGTGTGTAAAATGTAAACCTGCCTCAGTGTGCAGCTGCACAGATGTATAGTGTGTAAAATGTACACCTGCCTCAGTGTGCAGCTGCACAGATGTATAGTGTGTAAAATGTAAACCTGCCTCAGTGTGCAGCTGCACAGATGTATAGTGTGTAAAATGTAAACCTGCCTCAGTGTGCAGCTGCACAGATGTATAGTGTGTAAAATGTAAGCTGTTTAGTAAAGCTCCATCAAGGGTTCAGTGTTAATGTGACAGAGAGAGTGCCTTTGAGCAATACTTTGACAGTGTGTGTGTGCGTATATATGTGTGTGGGTGTATGTGTGTGTGTGTGTGTGGAAGGTACAGTAGACAGCAGTGGGGGAGGGGGGTTGTGTTGCAGTTGATACAATCATAAGAGTGTGACGCATGAATACCTCTAAGTGGAGGAGGGGAAATTGAATTCTATTTGAGGAGAGCAAAACCAGCAAGAGTTCTGTGCAAGGTAAGATTTACATGGTGACTCACCTCCAGGCCAAACATTTCTATTTAGAGCAGAACTATTTCAAATAACCACAAGAGCACTGCTTAACATAGTCATTGAGAGACAGGGAAAGTTTCTGATCTCATGAAGAGCACAACAGGAAGCATCTACTGGCCCAAACAGTCACATGACAACCATGACATCACAGTGATGTGAAAATACGCCCAAGCAGTCGCATGACATCACGGTGTTGAGGCAGCCCTGAAGTACAGCTGGGCTTCACAAACAGGTGGAAAGCATGGGACAGAACGTGGCCAAAGGAGCCAAACCAGCCAATGAGATCAACGCAAAGGTGATTTCTGTTTTCTCGGAGTGAATGAATAAGAATGAGGCCACACCCATCTTGTTGCTTATTCATTAGTTTCATGTGATGTCACTTCCTGTGAGGTATTAGTCTGTCTGGGCTAAGACACTGAACTGCACTAATTTCAAGATCCATGTTCCCCAAATTAGACATTAGGATGCTGAACTAACCCCCCCCCCCCCTCCCCGCCGCCACCAAATCATAGTTTCAAACACAAAATACCTCTAACTTAGACAGACGATAACCAACAGCTAATTCTGAAACACTCATATGGTAACTCTGAGGGATAACACAAACCGGTAACTGTGAGGGTCAGGTCCAAGGAAATTCACACCATTGGCTCTGTGCTGTTGCAGCAAAGTTCAGACATGACATAGCATGTGAGCGAACCGAAGATGAACCCTAAGCTTAGCAAAGCTATGCTAACGAAGCTAAGCTATGGAGCGGTTTGCATTCTGTGTGAAAAGATGCTAGTCAGCCTGGCAGCTGCAGGGGCCGTCATTATTAAACAGGCATTGAGCAGCATGATGGCACAGCCATTTCACTGCCACTGAAAATGCACCTGCTGTATGGTTGATCATCTTTTTAAATGTCAAGGTAAACAGCTCTGACAGTCCTTCTAGAAATGTTTCACTGACGGTCTGATGTATAATTAATGAGGACTGATTTATAATTAACGAGGGGAAAAAAAGAAAGATGCTTTGCTTGACTCACCTCAAGCTGAGCTTCTAATCGAAAATGATTGCAGGTGTATTCCCCAGCAAAGCCACTTATGTCCTTCACAATAATTTTGACTCTTCCGTGTCTTTTGCGCACGTATTTAAGTTCCGATTGCAACTTTAGCATAATGAAACACATTGGTACAACAGATAAAATGTAGCTCATGATTCTACCATTTTGGTACCATCGTGCATGATTGAAAGAAATGTTCATTTGATGGCGATACAGGACTCTTGTGACATTATTTGTTGTATACTGCCCTCCAGTGGTCTCTAGATGCACTTAATTTGATTTTAGAATTTTTATTCGCTTCATGTTTCCTTACCTGATTCACCCAAGTTTCTGAAACCTGTTTTACCCATGCTGTCCCCCCCCATCCGTGCATAAGTAGTGAAATTCCTCTGTATCATTTAACATGAATAATGTGTTTTATTGTTAATCAAGGAGGATATTGTGGTGCCGGAGAATTTTGGGTTTTTGTTTAGATTTTTCCCCTTGCTGTGCTGTTTTTCCAGTTTCATTGTGTATATTTGTTTTGGTGGTTTTTCCCCCAAAGAGGTAAATAAAAAGACTGTTGACCTTATACTTTTCACCACCTGGCTCAGTGGCCACACCTGCCACTGTGGCACCAGGTGTGTGTGTGTGTGTGTGTGTGTGTATATATCTTCTTCTTCTTAGTGTGACCACAAAACAACAACACTATACACTACATAAGTTCACCCAAACAAGATATAGACCATCCACTGCTGGACACATTGCCGTGTGGTCTCACATTGCTGTACAGGGCTCTTGCGGAAGCGAGCAGGTCAGAAGATGCTGCATGGTCTGTGGCTCGATACTGCAGTCACATACAACTTCCTCATCACTCAGATAACCCCAGCTGGCGAGGTTAACTTTACATCATCCAACTTCCAATCTGAGCCTATTCAAGCACTTCCGTTCCGTCCATCATGCATCTGCACCAGGTGGGAGAGCCTCGCTTGCACTGAGTTCCATCGACGTTGAGGGACGGAGGTTCCTCAGTCTATCTTCCCACAGACGGACTCTTATCCTGCTTGTACTTGAGGCTTGGAGTGGTTCAGCACTCGTCAGGAAACTCTTTCGGGACTTCAAACAAGACTTGGCTGGCTCATAGCCATTCAGAGGGTGTTGCTCATTTTCTGTCTGTCGCTGGCGTTCCTTTTCGTTGGCTACACTTCGCTGTATGTCTGGTGGAGCGATCCCTGCCAAGATGTACAGACAGTTTGCGGTGTTGACCTCAGGAATCCTGTAATTCGGCGGAATGCGAGTGTGTGGCTGACATGACTCCAGCCGTCTCTGCGTTGTGGGCTGTGTCAGACTGTGGCGTACCTGTGCTCCAGCTTACCTGGCAGGAGCTCACTGAGCCACAGGCCTTCTCATTGGCTCAGTTTCCCCCACCAATCAGGGGTCTCAGAGAATCTCGCAGCGATCCCGAGGCCTGGTACCTGCCTGAGGTCCTGCCTGAGGTCCGGCCCACTCCTCCACCCTGGTATTCCCAACAAAGACATGACTTCCATGGGGCCAAGTATACACACACGCTTAATCTGTCCTCCCAAACCCTCTTCACCCCTAAATCTTGCTGATTCTGCTGGTGAAACTTGACTGCATTTCTTTGCCTGCCTGCAGTACATTCATAATCCTGACCATCTCTCCAATCCACTCCACTGTGCTCTGAGAAAACACCCATCCCTGCAAAAGAGTCGTTTCTGTTTTTTCCGCGTCCAGCCTACTCTTGCGACCCTCCATCCTGGTATCCACAGGGACAGTGACACAAAGGGCCTCTCCACTCTCAGTCAGTTTGACAATGCCAAGTCAGGTGATCAGGTGACCACACTGATATCAATAAACATGTATGTGCTTGATCAAGCTGCTGGTTGTGTGTGTGACAAATGTAATTTTTGAGTAGTTTTATAGAGCTCCATTTCATCAACAATCTGATGAATGCATTTGTTAGCACCTCAGAGCAGTTTGTCTATAATGCCCACAGCAGCTCAGTTAAACAGCAAATATCACTCATTATTTGCAAATGTGTAATAGTGCACAGTTTCAGAATTTAGCAAAGATTACTTTGTCTTAGCAAATCTGTCTGTTGTGTAGTCAGTCTGAATAACTCTCTAGCAACGGTTTACATCAAATTAAACTCCCCCGAGGAAAAAAAAAGAACTTACGTTGGCGGAGTAAATTTGGTTTGTTCACCGGCAAATTGGTTGCTCGTTCGCTGGGAGAATCACAGCAGACCTGATAGTTTTGATGATGGAGGGAAGCACTGTGACACGGAGCACCGTGTCCGCAGCTCCTCTCCCGCAGAGCAGTTTGAAAGTTCTCACGAAGAGCGGAGCCGGAGCCTCCGATTGGTCCGCTGAGTCGATCCGGGTACCGGGCTGGGCTCCGCTTATTAGCCTAGAAGTACCAATATGGCGGAGGTAAGAAAGGAAACGGGGAAGGAGCATCAGATTTTAAATAGATATTTAAAAAAGTTTAACCGCTACAACATGGTTTAATTTAATCGATTGTGTTAATTAAGGTTCATTTGTGTCCCACATCGCTTTAGGGGGCCAAATTAACTAAATTAAAGGCCTGGAAAATGTAAAAATGTAAAGCGAGTTCTAGCGGCGCTAGGCCGCTGCGTCTGCATCACGGGCTGTAAGAATGTTTCGTAAACCCGGAGAGAAAACGTATCGAGTGGAGAAAAATGTATTTTTTGTGTCCGTTTATTGAATGAAAACGTCTGTATGAATCGATAATTATTTGTGTTGTTTTATCGTGTGTCTGATTTTGTAGAGTCCGGCGGAGTTCGTCGGACAAATCGAAAGAATGTTTATGTTTTTTATGGCTATGCTCGGCTTTGCTTGATTAGATTATTGTGGAGCGCTGACACTGTAGCTAGTTCGCAAACACGGCTCAAATATTTACATTTATCTTAGTTTCTCGGGTCAAGATTTAAAAGCAAAAATTTCTTTGACTTTTGTCCCAGCACGGAGAGATCAGTACATTTTTTGTGGCAATAGCCCGCGCGTAGCGGAAAAAAACGGAGCGCAATTATTTATTTATTTAATTCTGATGATGGGTTGACAGTAGCAGACTGTGGGTGTTGTATTGTAGTCCTAATAGCGACATTATTCGCTGAAACGTTGTTACTGTCTTCGGTGATTTAAGTACAGTACTTTAATATTCAGGAAAATCCTGTTTTTCATGCAGTCGCTGTTTCTTCTTCCACAGGCTTCCTTTGGAAGTTCGAGTCCAGGTGAGTAATTTCTCTTTAAGCGCATTCAGCCAGCCATCTTCTGTATCGTGTTTTGCTACCTTCGTCTTTCATTTGCAATAATAAACGCATCTGGAGCAGTGGCCATTTATTGAGCTAAAACAGAGGTCCATGTAACGTTAAGCGACGCCTCGCTGGGTGTAGTGGCTAACTCTGCAGCAAAGTGATTCTCCCGCTACCTGTAGGTTTAAACTCATGCTTCTAGCGAGTAGCCCGTAGAGATTTTGGTTTCACCTCATCAGTAGTTTAAGTAGCTATCTGATCATTGTGACGAAACTTTTATACATGTTTTTGAAAAACGTGATTGCCACCCTGTTGTTGTGAGACATCTACATATGTGTAGATCAAGTCAGAACTCTAGCAGTAGTTCTATGTGCAAGGGTTTATTGCACTTTTTGTGAAATTCAGCTAGAGTGTTGATTGATTAAACATTTTTATTATATTTTTTGTGGTGGTTATTCCCATGATTCTGAAGATTCCGCCCATTTTCTTTGTGTCCAGGCCAAGCGAAACAAATGAGTCTATGACAGATTGAATTCATATTCATATTTCATATTTTAAACAGTTATTGAATTCAAACTTCTTTCCTATTTGGGTTTTGAGTGAAAGCTGCAAGAAGTTGTCTGCTCCCCTTGTTATAGACTGTAGAAGACTCTGATCCCCATCATTGTGTCCAGTGCTTATCTGTTTCCTTTTAAATAAAGTACTGCTATGTTTTTTTGCTGTTTTTTGTGCTGTGACTTGGTACACTAACCTGAATATGGTAAATATGACGTTTTCTCGCGTAGTCGGCTCTTTATCTTCGGAAGATCACGACTTTGACCCCTCAGCTGAGATGTTGGTGCACGACTACGATGATGAGCAGACTCTGGAAGATGAAGAGCTGCAGGACGGGGAGAAGAGCTTCGGAGCAGAAATCGCGGTTCTGGAGAAGGTAGCCACTTTTGCCCTTATCTGTGGCGTGTATGTAGTCAAGGTGGTCAAAATTTTTCTTTCCTTCCATAGAAATAATAGAGGTGAAATAAAAAATGTAATATTTCCCTTAATTCATTTGACATACTTTAACCAAAATAAAAAAAGGTGGCCATTTTGGAGAGATGCTTTACAGGCGATTTACACAGAGTGAACGCTCCACACTGTATTACAGTGTAAACCAACGCAGTGTAATACTCTACATTGCTGTAAACATAAGCAGTGTAATGTTCTGCATTGCACTGTAAACAGAAACAGTGTAATACTCTGCATTACAGTGTAAACAGATGCAGTGTAATTCTCTGCATTACAGTGTAAACAGATGCAGTGTAATACTCTGCATTACAGTGTAAACAGATGCAGTGTAATACTCTGAATTACAGTGTAAACAGAGACAGTGTCATACTCTGCATTCCAGTGTAAACAGATGCAGTGTAATACTCTGCATTGCAGTGTAAACAAGCGGTGTAATACTCTGCACTGCAGTGTAAACAGAAGCAGTGTAAATTATGTTTTTAAAACGTGTAATGATAGGAACAGGTCATTGAGCCTGTGTAGTATACAGTCATTTCCCCACATTAAAGGGAGTGTCCAGAACTGCATCAAGCTAGATATAAAGAGAACATTTAAATATATATTTGCATGATATATTTTGTGCTTGCTTACTTCTCATTAGTCATTTACGAGACGGTCTTATACAGCGCAAGCAGGGCTTGTAGTATGAGAGAACAGGCCTGCAGTGTTTCTCATGGTCAGTCTGTAACGGGGGGGAACAGGTCTGCAATTGCTCATTGTCAGTCTGTAACGGGTAGCAGTTCTGCAGTGTGTCTCACAGTCTGTCTGTAACTGGGGAATGTGTCTGCAGTTTCTCGTAGTCTAAGGGGGGAGGAGGCCCGCGGTGTATCTCATGATCTTTGTGTTTGTGTGAAACAGGAGGGTAACATGCCACTGGAGGAGCTGCTGGCGATTTACCGCTACGAGGCGTCGGTGAGCACGGCCGCAGGGTCCAGCATGGACAGCTCTTCAGTGGAGCTGACCGACGAGCTGCCCGACATGACCTTAGACAAGGTTGGTTTCCGTGCATTGCGTCACGTGATGTGTGTGTCTGTGCACGCACTGTGTGTTTGTCTGCCCGAGCGTGTGCGCATACAGTCGTTTGTCGGTTGTTGACGCCTGTGCCGTCACGCAGGAGGAGATAGCGAAGGACCTGCTCTCTGGAGACTTTGAGGAGGAGACGCAGTCCTCCGCTGATGACCTCACCCCCTCCGTCACCTCCCATGAGGCCACCGACTTCTTCCCCCGCACCCTTAGATGTGAGTCCCGCCTACGTGCTCACGCCCACTCATGAGGATTGTCACCCATGTGGGGCGTGTTGGGCTCTTTGCTGTGCTTAATGCAGCCCCCCCCCCCCCCCCAAGCCCCCCATCATGTGACCCCGGTTCGAGGTTCCGTGTCATTGCCCTTCCTCTCTCTGTAACTGCGCTCTCATCTTCCCTTCCAGCCAACACTATTTACGATGGAGACAAAGAATCGGAAGGAGAGGATGAAGGGACAGCCCCGGAGGACTCCAGGAAGGCAAGTCCCTGTTCCCACCGCGCTCACCCCATCTCTCTGTTACCGCTGCACTCACCCTGTCTCTCTGTTACCGCCACGCTCACCCCATCTCTCTGTTACCGCCGTGCTCACCCCGTCTCTGTGTTACTGCCACGCTCACCCCGTCTCTGTGTTACCGCCACGCTCACCCCGTCTCTCTGTTACCGCCACGCTCACCCCGTCTCTCTGTTACCGCCACGCTCACCCCGTCTCTCTGTTACCGCCACACTCACCCCGTCTCTCTGTTACCGCCACACTCACCCCGTCTCTCTGTTACCGCCGCGCTCACCCCGTCTCTCTGTTACCGCCACGCTCACCCCGTCTCTGTGTTACCGCCGCGCTCACCCCGTCTCTGTGTTACCGCCGCGCTCACCCCGTCTCTGTGTTACCGCCGCGCTCACCCCGTCTCTGTGTTACCGCCGCGCTCACCCACCCCGTCTCTGTGTTACCGCCGCGCTCACCCACCCCGTCTCTGTGTTACCGCCGCGCTCACCCACCCCTCTGTGTTACCGCCGCGCTCACCCCGTCTCTGTGTTACCGCCGCGCTCACCCCGTCTCTGTGTTACCGCCGCGCTCACCCCGTCTCTCTGTTACCGCCGCGCTCACCCCGTCTCTGTGTTACCGCCGCGCTCACCCCGTCTCTCTGTTACCGCCGCGCTCACCCCGTCTCTGTGTTACCGCCGCGCTCACCCCGTCTCTCTGTTACCGCCGCGCTCACCCCATCTCTCTGTTACCGCCGCGCTCACCCCATCTCTCAGTTACCGCCACGCTCACCCTGTTCCTCTGTTTCCCTCCTGCAGGAGATCATGGTGGGGTCTCAGTACCAGGCTGAGGTTCCCTCTCACCTCTGCAGCTACGGCGAGAACGAAAAGGGTGAGTCTACGGGGTCCCTCAGAAAAGCGGTTTATTTTAGGGGTGTCTGTGAAAAGAGTGAGTTTGGGGAGGTCTAGTGTGAATTGCGTTAAACCCGTTCTGGTAAACATGATGTTTAATATGGATTTAATTGTTTTTGATATAAGGTACATGAGGGCATAATGACAGTATAAACTGTTGTCCTGTGTGGTGCTGTAATGATATCAGAGTGTAACAGAGTAATGGTGGTAGTGTCACATTAGCTTAGTGTCTTGTGTGGCGTTAGATTAGTGTTAAAAGTATTTGACAAATAGTAAAAAATGGTAATGGGGTGAAATATTGGTGCATTGTCTAAGCGTAGCAATTTGGTGCAACATTTGAGTGTAGTGTTTGATCAGAGCATTTTAGCATGCAGTTGGAGTGTAGTGTTTTATAGCAACATTAGCGAAGTGCTGTAACGTTTGAGCACCATGTCTTAGCTTAATGTCAGAGCATAGTGTTTGAACCTGCTTTTCCACTGCAGTGTACGAGGATGAGGACCAGCTGCTGTGGCGGCCAGGTGTCCTGGCCGAGACTAAGGTCAGGGACTTCCTGTGGGAGGCATCACTACGGAGCGCCGACGGCAAGACCGCTGGAGCCACGGCGGGAGCTCACATCCGAGACAACGAGCAGGTCTGTCTGTCTGTCTGTCTGCTCTAACACACTGACCCTGGGTCTGTCTGTCTGTCTGCTCCAATTCACTGACCCTGCTTCTGTCTGTCTGTCTGCTCCAACACACTAACCCTGGGATATACAGTATTTGTAGATTATGTTTATGTGCCATAATTTTAGGAGAGCATCTCTTTGCACCTCTGTGAATGAAAGTATTTTATTGGCCGCATAGAAGTGTCTGCAGACCCACAAGTAGATGGTTGGTCTTCAAATGAGGAGTGTAGATCTATACAACAATCTTCCTCTGTGTGTGACTGTGATTCCCTGTTTTCAAATGAATTGTCTTCCACTTTGTAGGCTCTGTACGAACTCTTGAAGTCTAACTACAATACCCATGATGCACTTGAAAGATACCGCAGCAATGCAAAATCTTCAAAGGGTGAGTGCGTAAGGGTGTTGCAAGAATAAGCTTGCTTCTGTTTCCGCTCTGGGAGACCCAAACAAATTTGAACTTTTTTATTTTTGCCTTTGTCTAGAGGAGCGCCTCCCGTGGACAGAGGAGGAGTGCCGGAACTTTGAACACGCCCTCCAGATCTACGACAAGAACTTCCACCTCATACAGAAGCACAAGGTAGGCGGCGCCGCCTCCAACACAGACCCGAACCCCGCAGCCCCCCACAGGCATTCCCGCTGGCCGACTGGCCGTGCCCCCTTTTAGAGATTGTGATTTGTCACATTTAATTATCGACAGCATGACTCCCACATGCAGTCTGGTCTGCCTTATCTCTGAAATCTTTTTTTTTTTTTTTTGGACCAGGTGCACTCCCGGTCGGTGGCAGAATGCGTCGCGTTTTACTACATGTGGAAGAAGTCGGAGCGTTTCGACCACTTCGTTCAGCAGACGCGCTTCGGCAAGAAGAAATACAGCAGCTATCCTGGCGTCACGTGAGTGACCTCAGCCCTTATCCTGCCATACCCTCCACCCTATCTCAGTCAGATTTCCCGCTCTTTGGTTAACCCTCCCAGCAATCAGTGAAGGATTTCCGTTTGACCCTGTTTTGTTGGCCCCGCCCCTCCAGGGATTTGATGGACAGGCTGGTGGATGAAGCGGAGGGCTTGGCCGTAGACGGAGGGGCGTCCGTGTGTTCGGGCGGGGTCGGGAGCAGGATGGAGGGATCCGCGGAGCAGCAGCTGAGTCTGCTCAACTCCATCACCGCCAGCGACCTCACCGGTGAGTCGGGGTCACATGGGCCCATACCCGCATTCTGTCTTTCTGTCCTCCTCCATTTCTTTCTCCCTCCCTCCTTTCTTTTCCGCTTCATTTCAGTAAGCTAAGGTGAGGTTTCTAAAGAAAAGGAATACACCTGCACCCAATACGCATATGCTCCAATCAGATTCCCTGTCCGTGTTTTGGTCGGAGGCGTCTTCTCCAGACTCCATGTGCGGGAGTGCTCCTTTTCTTTAGGAGCAGTGAGAGCTCAGTGTGTGTGTATTAACGCTGTTTTTGATGGGTGAGGTTTCTGGCATACCAGTGTATTAAATCTCACAAAGATTTCAGTGTTTGGGCACAGCGTGTCTCACAGTCCTATTCAACATACAGAGCTCTCCTGTTTCTGCTGCCACTCAGTTACTGCTGATCAGCTTTCCCACTGCCTCACTCAGGATTTGAGCCTGCAACCTCCCTATCCACTGTACCAGACTACTGTCTGGAAGGTTGAAATGTCTAACATTCATATTAGTTAGACATTTCATCCTTCCCTCTGGGTACTAGCAAAGTTTATACAGATGAGGATGACTGAATTTATCTGAATATACTTTGCTAGTCCCCAGAGGGAAGGATGAAATGTCTAAAACTCATATTAATTATGAAAAGGATGACTGAATTTATCTGAATATAATTTGTTAGTCCCTAGAGGGAAAATTGTTTGATATTGTCATGTACCACAGATGAACAAGCACACAGATACTCAGGTAGGACTCAGGACCTCCCCAGACACTGGACTTTAATGTCATGGCTTCCCGACACCACCTCTGCTTTGGTAAAGACACTGATCATAATTAAAATAATACAATATACAATAAGAGATAGTTATAAAGCCTGTAACAGTGGTTTTCCTCAGGGCTGCGGGGTAGCAGTGATGTAATACGGTTGTTTTGTGTGCGTCCCTCAGCGTTGAGCAGCGGCGTGGCGACTGTGTGCAGCCCGGCAGACGCGTACGGGTTCCCGCCTCTGGAGAGCCTCCACCAGGGGGCGCTGGGGAGAGGCGAGGGGCTGGGATTCGCACCCAACGGCGAGGCAGACTGCCTGAACATGCTGGATGCCGGGTTCTACCACAGTGACCTGCGAGGGGGCAAAGCCCGCGACCGCACCCCCCGCCGCCTCAAAATGGGCCTGGCTGAGCCTTTTGCCAATGATGTGTCTGTCAACGACCTGGGCGTGGACTTCCAGCCCAGAGGCCACGCCCACCGCATCACCGGTGCCAAGATGGCCGTCTCCGTCACGGACTTCAGTGAGCCGAACGGCTTCCTCAACAGCCGGCCCCTCCGCCAGCAGCACGCTGCCCTACAGTCCGACTGATGCCATCACACCCTCATCCACTGGAAACCATTATGAGTTTTTTATTTTCCATATGTATGTATGTGTATATATATATAAATATATATAAATATATATAAATATTTTTTTTACTATGACATCAGTGATGTCTTTTATCGTATAGATCTAAAATCTTGATTTCTCAAGAGGTAATATAGCCATTTGGGTTTTTGGTTTGTGTTGTTTTTTGTTTTCTAAAGTGGGTAACCTGTCCTGTAGCTGTGTCCGACTGTCTACTGGTTGTGACCGGGTCAGAACCTCAGTGCCACGTCTTTACGTCAGTGGCACTGTTTTTTTCCCACAAAAAAACTCGCGAAAAGGCCTTGTTTTGCGTTTTGTCTTTTTGTCGTTTAATTGGTACTTTGAAACATGGCTGTTTACAGGTGCCAGCTCTGGCATATGTAGCATTTTGTACGAAAGGCCCAGGTGTTTTGTGTGTGAGACAGATGTGATCTGTGTGCGCTATGGAGGAGCGCTTTGGGGCATGGGCACAGCGTGGCCTCCTGGATCACCGTGGTGAGGAACTGCAGACGGGCACTGCCAAACCCTCTGGCGAAACCACGCCGCTAACTGCACATTTGAATGTTTCACAAAAGAAAGGAAACATGTCCTGAACAGTAACTGAGCTGATGGTGCAGAAAGATGTGTATCCGGATGGAAATGTGATAATTATGCGTAGTGGCAGCCTAGACACACTTAACAACGGTCACTATAACCTTCTGCTATCCACGACTAAACCTGTGGACTAGCACCTGTGGCCAGGCTTTCATGGAGAGAGGTTAGGTGTGGTTAAAGGGTTTTAAAGAATCACACTGAAGTCGTCCCCTCTCTTCATACATTGCAGCTTGAGCACTCCACCGGAAAGCTCAGACCTCCACACCTCTGGGGGGCGACGATCAGCAGAGCTTCCTTTCCTACTTTTGTCACCATTTTGTTTTTTATGGGCTTCTCATAGTTAAAGGTATAGTCTGGACCATCAGCGTCAGAGCCAAAGAACTTTAGCGTAAAAGAACACTTTCCAGTGAGGTGACCTGTTATTTTTATTTTATATTTAGAAAACTGGTTTTGATTTTAATAAATGAGAACCAGTGTTCTGTAGTTAAATGGCTTGAGTTGTTCAAACTAATTTTATGTTTTTCTCCAGTTAAGAAGATGCACAGTTTTTGGGGGAAAATTGTTTTTGAAATGACAAAATTCCAGATTGTACCTTTAACTGACTGGTTTTGACAGCTGCCCTCAAAATGTTTCTTCACTGGAGCCGTCCCTAATACCGTAAACACCTCAATAACACAGCTCTTCATCAGCTACTTTCTCAGTGTGCTTTTACAGCCTCCCGTGATGCCAATGTTTTGGCTGTGGTGACTGCAGTACGGTGGGTCATATTTTGTTGAAGTTTTGCGAAAGGCTGTTTTGGTCAAAGGAGGCCTCGTGGACAGACAAAAAGGCGTGTTAATGGCAAAGACCAGGGTCATTTCAACATTCGCCTTAGTCATGTGTATAAATGTGCTGTCTTTTTCTAGTACATGTAGAGTTTGATAGCTTTGCTAAAAAAAAAAAAAAAGACATTTCGGATTTATTGGGGATTTGTGTGAATATGACTCCAACCTAACCGAGACTGGTTTCAGAGTTCTTAGCTGGGTGCATGTTTTGTCTTTACTTCGTTGGGGCCCTTGGTAATTGATTGTTTTCAGTTCTATGTGGTATTTAGGGCTGGTTTTTTATTGTATGTGTACACAGGCGTTGGTCTGGTGCCGTATGCCATCCCCCTAATGACACTGCAAACACACAGAACAGTGACCCAGGGCATTTTTGGTGTTTGAGTTTATGACTGAACTTAGTTCTGACTGAAGAGGGTTTTTGGGAAGGGAAGAGCCCGAGAGATGGGGATTGGCTGGAAGTTTAATTTATGCAGTATTAGTGTTTACTTCATTTATCTATGCATTTAGAGCCGGGCAGTGGGTCACAGGAAATGTCTGCCTGTATGACATTTCCAGCTGTAGATTTGCTGGACTGGCGTAATGTTGGGTTTGAGTTGGCCGCTCCCGTGTGAAACGTTTTGTAAGTGTGTGCATGTCACAGTCGCTCAGTGTCTGAACGGCCTTGTTCTACATGAGCAGCTGTGTGTGGATAGTAGTGTTTGAAATTTGAGCCAATCAGACGTGGCCCTCCAGCACTTAGGTAAATGGAGCCATTGGTCTTAGAAGCATCCCGGTGACCATTTCCCATAATGCAGCTGGCCACTGAGATGTGCTTGTATATAATCATCGGGTAGTCTTGAAAAGTACATTATTTGACCTCATAAACTTGTGAATTTCTGTTAAAGATTTCATTGAAATTCCTTGTTAATATAAGGCAATAATTTGTAAATATGTACAGACATGAGTTTCACTTGTTTTGACATTTTTAATCATTATTTGTAATTTTTTATTATAATTTTGATCAGAAACATTAAGACTGCTTTTCCATGCATGATACTTCTCACTGAGGAATACCACTAAAAACTGCGTAACCTATGACATATTAAGCTATTGTACTGTTTGTTTTTGAAATCTGTTATTCATTGCTTTATTGTGTTGTTTTTTTTTATTAATTGATCTACTGTATGTGCAGCTTGCTGGTTAACACAAGTCTCCTTCATTGTAGATTAATGCAGAAGTATGTCAGTCACCTGTCCACCAGGGGGAGCACTCCTCTTGGTTGGTGAAACTAAGCATACAACTCTAAGATTGACCACAGTTGAAGAGGTCAGGCAGCTCGCGTGCATGATGGAAGATGATTGGCTGAATCACAGATGGAAAATGGCCAGGGCTTTTGTTGCTTGGGTCTGATTGTCATGGGTGGTGCCGAGCCTTCCTGAATGTTTGTAAAAGAGTTAACAATTGAACACTAAGCAGCAGGACTGGGTGTAGTTTCGGGTTCACAGTCAGGCACATGCACAGATGTAATTGCCCTGCCCATTTTCACAAGAGATTATCTTCTCCGCCATGTGGAGCTGAGCTGCCTTCCTCTTGCTACCGTGGAAAGAAAACACAAGGTGCATTCCCCTTCATGAGGAGACACAGAAATCTCTGAAAATCCAACATGAGGAAGGGGGGTTTTTCTCATCAACTGACAGTGTGCATTACAACCTAACCTAAATTGTCTGACGCTGTACTTTTGTTTATTTTGTTTTCCAGTCTTACTGTTTTTGACTGTTCATGAAAACCCTGACCGTAGGAATACTGTAAGGATAGTAGTATGTTGAGTTGCCGGTTGGCTGCTACAGGTGGGAAGGTGGAAAGCGAGCTTCTCTAGGATTTGCAGTTATTTCCTCTGCTCCTTGAACATGGTAAAGCTTGGACATTAGCAAGGATAGTGATTCAGTGTTATTTATTTCATCCCAAAGTTTGTAAAAAATGTGTAAAATGAAATGGAAACGCTCAGAATGTAATGAACTTGTACATTTTAAACCGCCCCCAGAAAATGTGTCTTAAAATGTGACATTTTAAAGAAATCTCTAGTGTGGGATTGTGTTTTTGTAAACACCATACTAATTTCTCTATATTTTGTATTTTATTTTGGAG
The DNA here is from genome assembly GCA_019788955.1 of Albula glossodonta. NCBI lineage: Eukaryota > Metazoa > Chordata > Actinopteri > Albuliformes > Albulidae > Albula > Albula glossodonta. The sequence goes on along the minus strand of JAFBMS010000140.1, from coordinate 229,300 downwards.
AGACAAGGAAAACTTAACCAATATTACAGTCGTCTAGTTGTTCACAGTTCATGTGAAAAATTAAGTTGTGAGTAAAACGTTATAAATATATATAGCCAGAAATAGACAATCAAGGCAGCATTTAATATCAGAAATCTTTATGGTTTATAATATTTGTACATAAACTGAACTGTTTTGGTTTGTTTTATTTTATTTTTTGTATTTTTGTTGTTCTTTAATACCTGGTGTACAGCTCCAGAATAAACCTCTGGAATTATTCAGAGTATTTCTGTTCATCTGTATTTGTAAAACCAGAATATTAACACCTGTATTGACATTTTGTTTGTGTAATTGATAATTGAAATTCTAATTCAAATCAAATTCCAAATGAACAACCCTTTAACTCGACTATTTACAGTGTCCTAGATCAGAGACACATTTCAGGGCCCAGACTTTCGGTGCTTGGGCTCCTAATTAACCCCCAATTTCACTGCTCTTGTCATGCGGCATAGCTCCCCTCCCCTCCCCTCTGACTCTGACCTTGTTGCCCCGTTACCCGCGCTCCTCAGGCCTGGCTTTGTGTCATGTGAGTCTGGACAGAGATGAAGCAGGATGCCACCTGGGTCAATATTTCAGAACCACAGTCTGTGTCTGCATCACAATCTGAGGTCAGGTGCCAATGACCAGAGAAAGAAAGGCTCTGTATAAAACTGCTTTATAATTTGTGTATTGTTGTTGTACACTAGAACCTGTATTCTAGAACCCAATAAGTCTGCACATTTCCAACCATCTCGTAGCTGAATTGTACCAAGCGGTGTGCGGCATTTATCCAAGAGATTAAAAATCCCTTGTTAAATGATATTTAAACACCTTATGGCGCGCTCTGAATTGACAGGTCGTGTTCTGCTGTCTCATTGGATAAGCGATGCTGTTGGGGCGTGGCCCAGCGCCCGGTATGATTGAAATCAAAAGCGAGGGGGCGTGGCTTTTAATATGCTTCGTTTCGTCGAGGATGCTGGAAGGTGGATTGCTGGTCATCCACCTTCTACCTCTTAAACGGGACTTAATCTAATTTCCCAGATGTGTTTTAAGGGTCAGGACGAGTTAGAAACTGGAACAGATGCCAGAAAACGCCATTATCCGATTCTGTGACGTAATTTCCCCTGGTACACAAAGAGACAGGGTGCCAGTCTGGGGAAGAAACAACATATAACGCTGTCATCGGGATGGCAGGCGCTTTGAGTAGCAGAGGTTGCCGGAGGCTGCGAGGAGCCCAGTTAAAGGATCTCCTGAGAGAAAAACACTGCGTGCTTTTCGATTGCGATGGGGTGATTTGGAACGGCGAAAAACCGGTCACAGGCGCACCGGAGGTGGTGAATATGTTGAAGAAGAGAGGCAAGAGCGTATTCTTCGTCACCAACAATTGTACCCGGCCGAGGGAGAGCTATGTGCAGAAGTTTTTGCGACTGGGCTTCAAAGACGTGGTCCAAAGCGAGATCCTAAGCTCCTCGTACTGCTCGGCCATTTACCTGCGAGACGTGGCCAAATTGCAGGGCAAGGTTTATGTCATCGGCTGCGACGGAGTGCACAAGGAGCTGCGCGAAGCAGGCGTGCAATTCGTAGAAGACGATGCTGCTGTTCCGGGCGCGACCATATCCGACTGTCCCTTGGAATCGGACGTCAGGGCAGTCCTTGTCGGATACGATGATGAACTGAATTTCCTTAAGCTGGCCAAAGCCTGCTGCTACCTGCGGAACCCCGACTGCTTGTTTCTGGCCACCGACCGAGACCCGTGGCACCCGCTCCGAGGAGGCAGAGTAACGCCAGGTTGGCTGGTTTTCCAACTGGTTGAAGTGCTCAGCTGCTTGTTACCTAGGAATTTATTAACGGTGAACACGTCTGCTATTGAGTTTGAATCCAATGTTGCATCACATTAGAGCAACACAAGCCGCTGAATAGAGCTCCACGTGCCAGATGTGCGAGCATCACAGGTGTGGGCGTACTGCTGCATCTCAAAAACCGTTGGCATGGCAATAAAATGGTCGTCATTGAACAGCAATGTCGCTGTTTATTTTGGAAGTGCGCAGTACACACAGGTTGTCCTGTGTGATTGTTAACTGAACTGTCTCGTAATGGTGCCGCTAGCTGAAACAGCTCCAAGACGCAGCACTCACTAGCCAGTGTGTTATGAGTTGGATTGATGCATTATCATAGTTCGATTTAAAAGTAAATCCTTGAGACGTCATATTTTCCAGCAGCACACCACAAGTGAAACGGTAGAGGCTGAGCAGGGTTGGGTAGGGCTGGGTTTGGTTAGTGCTAAATTTGGATTGTACTGCCTGAGAAACAGGTCTCAGGTGACTTCTCCTTCTGGACTTAATAGGCACATGTGCGTGTATGTGGACACTTTCATCCATTTTTGTGTCTGCATTCATGTGCATGTGTGTATAGGCTGTTGGTATATGTGTATATTTGTAAGTGTGTGTTTGTGTATGAAAGCATCAGCGTGTGTGTGTTATAAATGTTGTGTCGAAATCGAATGGCTGTTCTGCAATTTACCTTTCACACATACACAGGGATATGCCAGTGAAGTGTGGTTTGTTCCCGGCCCTGTGATTGGCTAACCCTGGTGTGTGCGGCAGGTTCTGGAAGCCTGGCGGCAGCACTGGAGACGGCGGCGGAGAGAAAGGCCACGGTCATCGGCAAACCCAGCCGCTTCATGTTCCAGTGCATCGCCAGCCAGTTTGGCGTGGACCCGCGGCGAGCCATCATGGTGGGTGACCGCCTGGAGACGGACATCCTGTTCGGCTGGAGCTGTGGCGTGGACACGGTGCTCACGCTGACCGGGGTGTCCACCCTGGAGCAGGCCCAGGCCTACCGCGACAGCCTCGCGCCTGAAAAGGCCATCTGCGTGCCCGACTACGTGGTGGACTCCATCGCCGACTTCCTCCCAGCGCTGTAGGTCTTCCGCCAGCTGTGTGGTTGTTCCTGTCGGTTTTGGACAAGGGAAAGTGTATCCCCACTAACGTCCTGATGGGTCAGCAGTACTTCCTGTCAGGTCCAAATTACTTCCTGTTTTGTCCAGACAACCTCCTGTGTGGTCTATTGCTGGGCCAGTTGGTCCTTGTGGTTCTCTGGTATGGAGGACCATTGATTATTTTATTTGTATATAGTGTTCCTCACACAGCAGTATCACAGGGTGTCACTTGAAAGGTCCACTTTCAGGCATGGATTACTATGCAAAACCATTTTAGTTTTGTACTATAAGTAGAGGATAGGCTGATAAAACAATTTCCAAAATACAAGAGAACGGCATTATTCACTTACGTTACATACATGTTACATAAGAGCACAATCAAAAGAGTCGTCTTAAGTGTTTACTGAAAAGTGTTATTTCAGTTTTTCTGGAAGTGACAACCAACCCTTCCGCAACCCACACCCCTATTGGGATTGGCATGGCAACGCACACACCTCTTCCCAGGTATGCTCTAACCAGCTGTTTACTTGCAGCTCCATAGAACTTTTCTGCACACCTGACTGGAGTAACTCTTGTATGGAAAACCTGTTAGATCTTTCACACGAATCACAACCACTAGCGGGCTGTCGCACACAGATGAGAAACACCCAGCATACCCTATTAACAGCCAATCAAATGACACTCATTGAGCAAGCCTAGCAGGTGAAACCGTGAACTGAATTGGTAAAAAGCACATGGTGGACTGCATGGTGCGAGGTCCATCTCCTAAGTGTTTCGTTACATTTACCAAATATTTACATTTGTCAGATGAAAGCACAAGATTTTTTTAAGTGTACCAGTGAAAAGCAGAAACCCACGGGAAAAACTGTGCTGGGGAAGCATTGGTCCTGTTTTGTCTGAGTATCACTGAGGAACGTAATAGTGTGATCAACTGAACAGGACTACTTGAGACGTAGACTTGTATTAAGTTTTTCTTGGTGAGTCATTGAATTCACTGTCATAAAAATATCGCTGTTAAAAGCGAAAATGAATTTGATAATATTTATGTAAGGTACTCTATATTGTTAGTTGGTAAATGGACACTTGTATTTTTGAATCTGTGTATTTGATAGTATTTATTGATTTTGTGGGTTCTTAAATATTACCAGATTGTTTTGTGCTGTTAATGACAGTTGTGGTCATTCCTGAATGATATTGTGAGAATTCTCCATTAGGTTTTTTTATGCTGAGAATCACCTCTCCATCCAGTAATAGATGTGTTTTACATGGTTGTGGTATTGGTATATTTCTACATGCAGTTTTAAATTGAAATTGTTCAATTTGAATTGAAATTATTTAAAATTACAATTTTGTCTGGAAAAATGGGGTTTTCATTTTTATTCTACCCCTTGCACGATATAAATCTGTATTTAAAACACCCATTTTATGAGACACTATTAACTTTTGTGACCTAAAAACATGCAATTTGGACAAAAATCAACACATTTCACAGAACCCTTTATTAAACATTTTATTCATTCAAAAAAAAAAAATCCCCCAAATCCATCTTGCATCAGCTCATTTCAAAAACTTTCATTAAAGCATTCAGGTCCTCATTCTCTCTGGGGCCAGAATAAATCAAGTACTTCCCTCGGCAGCAATCTTCAACATGGCCACCGGTATAACCAGTCTTTTTCAGTTTGCCTCTCTACAAGTCTGTGGACCGTGTGTCTCAGGGTGAGGTCTATACTGTGCAATATCTATGCAAAGCAGCTGTACGCATGTGATTAGGGAATGAGAGCACCAATGACTGTGTCTGGGGGTCACAGGTTCAAATCCCACTTCGGAAATCTTCGGTGAGTCACCTCTGACTTACTCCAGGAAAAAGAATCCAGCCAATCTAATGGGTTAACACAGGCGGAAAATACAAATACCCACCAACTGCTTTAAGCTGCCCATAACGGAGGCGTCTAAGTAAGAGCTAAATAACGGGACACGCTCTTTGCTTTCGGTGAGACATGGTTCCAAAATCTCTTGCAAATGTGAACTTAACAATGTAGAATTAGACACATGAATGCACAAACAATGGTGGAGCTATACAACAATTAACAGCTTTAAAAATAAACTTTATGTGTACATTTCCCCCCTCAAATGAAATAACTTTATTTATATTATCCCATAATATACAACACGATGCAGAAGTGGCGATGAGTTTGGATTCCTGAACGAAGCAGAAACACCGACGGACTCAGACTCCACAGATAAGGACTTTGGTAGATTCACACGGGAACGTTCTGTCACTCAGGTCCACCACGCTGCGAAACACAAGGCAAGCAGAGTACAATTACAGCTCATTTTATATTATAAACTCAGATGTTTCAACGCAGGGATTCAAGTTACAAAAGGCCTGTATGAAGGCAGTTTTAAGCAGTGCCTTTATTTATTTAGCCAGAATTAAATAACTGGGATAAATGAACCTACATTTGGTTTGATTCTGTCACATTAAACAATCATAAAAACATGGTTAAACGTTGTGCTTTTGCATTGTTTTGCTGGAGTGCACTGTGGGAAACGCACAGGAATAAAGATACACGGGTGTGTCAGCAACCCCAGCAAACATGTAAAGAGCACCCCAGTCATATGATACGAAACCTCCACTTGGACTGAGCCCATTCCAGGCACAATTTTTCCCAGAGTCTCTGCCAACACAGAGTACTTTCATCAGATCCACCTAGCAGGCAGGCCAATGCCACTGTGTCACAGCAACTTACACCTACACTGCTTCAGTAAATATCCAGCTGTGTAATGTTAAGTGAAGATGCCAGTTGAATAAATCGCTAAATGGCTGAAGTGAATGTGTGCAATATGCCTTATGCAGCCCCTTGCTCTCCCGTCTCCTGTGGCCGGACAGGGTGCCCACCTGAATGAAGTCCATCTCCTCCACAGCCAATAGCCTCCTGCGGTACCTCTGGGGGAGGTCCCTCACCGAGGCGATCGTGTCTGGGGTGCCGGGGAGACGGGTAAGTGTTGCTGGTGTTGCCAGGGTTACCGGAGGCCTGCCTGCCAATGCTGCAGGAGGCGGGGCTGAGCTCTGTATCACTGGGGCGGGCTGAGGCGGACTGGCGACCGCCATTTTCAGCACCTCTTGAACTGAAACGGAGCCCCAACACAGAACACAATGTTTAAATACTCAAATAGGTCAAAGGCTCACTCCAGCGAAACTTACTTTCAATTTTTTCCCAAAAAAATAAGCAAAAAAAACAATACCAGAGTTGTGACTTAGTAATTCATGAAACTGGTTGGAAAAGCAACCACCTCTCATTTACTCAGTCCCTTTAATAACAGGAAAGCCATTGCACATTTGTAATATATGCAAGGAAATCATTTTTTGAAAAAATACTTTCACAGCCTAAATACTCATACTTAGACATCAATTTTAATAATTGTGCAACACCATTTTCAAATGACAAAATGTGACACATCACTGAAAAAAATATCAAGGTGATGGAATTGGGCCTCAACGTTAGAAACAGACCATCAACGTTTAGGCTGTTTCTAAAAATGTACATTCAGAGCATCAAATGTGAATGTCACTATCACAAGTTGCAGGTTAATTTGTCTTATGCTCATGTTACATTCTGCTTCTAGAACCCCTGTTATTTGGCTCCACTTACATGGAGAGATGGTGAAAAAACAGGGGTTTCACCATTGAAAAAATCCCAAATTAATATATTAAATTACTATGTTCACAGAAAAGCTCCTCGGGAATCTATTTACAGCCACATCCTCCACATACAGCTGTACTTTTAAACAGTCATGCTCTCTTATCCATATGATAAAACATTGCGATCATTTTGACATTAATTCCTCCATGTCAAGCTCTGTAGGAATCAATTCCTACATTGGAAAACCAATTTTCACTGTACAGACTTTACTGCCAAATTAAGTGACTGTCATTTTCTTAACACATACAGTGCCCTCCAGAAATATTGGCACCTCTGGTAAACATAAGTGAAATGGGCAGTATAAAAAAATTCTTGTTTACCTTTTTATCTTCCATTCAACACAGAGAAACCTCTGCTGCCATCGACCAACAGACTCAAGTGCCAATAGTTTGTCAAACATCACTGAAACTTTCAGTGGGACAGTGTTCTATGGTCAGATGACACCAAAATAGAGCTTTTTGGCAACAAACACCAGAGGTGGGTTTGGAGTAGATATAAAGATAGACATGCAGAAAAGTATCTCATCCACACGGTGAAGTTTGGTTGCAGATCTGTGATGTTGTGGGGCCTGGACAACTGGTTCAGATACATGGTATCATGGACTCCATCAAGTACCAATACATATTAGATCAAAATCTGAGACCCTCAGCCAGGAAGCTTAAACTGGGCGACTTACCGTTGGGCCTCTGCATTCCCTTCCGATTTGGGAACTTAATTAAAGGAGCATGAGGTCGTACGACCTGTAAACAAGATGGAAAAGATAGACATTCAAACCTTAATGTCTAAGTAAAGGTAAGATAAGACACCAAAAGAAATGAATGCAAGTTAACACTGACGCAGTCAAGCCTAGACTGGAGTGGTGGTATTTTTTGCTAAATATTGGTCTTACTAGTCAATCAAACATGGAGTATGAAAACACCGATAAGCTCAAGGTCATGTAATACCAATATGTTCTACCGACTATAAACAAAATTACCTTACCCGCAATAATTGACTGTAAGGGGGAACTAGTATAGGTTCCAAACAGCTCATGCATTTACGATATACTTCCAAGTATGCCTTTCAAAACACCCTGACAGACAGTTATACTTAGCTTACGAGTTCAGACGAGGTCATAAATCACATGTCGAAGAACAGCAAAGATCAGTTTAGATACATTCCAATCCAGGGAAAATGAAGAGGCTACCACAACATAGCGGATTTTTCCACCATAGCTAGTTTTCTAGCAGCACAAGAAAAAAAACAGACTGGAACTGTAGATAGCTAATTTTCTACTTAGCTAACGCTAATAATGTTGAGGTACAAATAAAGCAGTTTCAGTAACCCAATCTAAAATGTAATAAGCAGGGTTCAAAAGTTACACAGCTACGGCTAGCTAACACTCATTAAAACTTGGTCAGGAACTCTTCCCCAGAACTTAAGTTGACTGGATTTTTGGACAACTAATTAAACTAACGGTTGTTACTTTTCTACCCATTCAAAACTTAATCAATGAAATCCCCTCTCAAATGGCAATTCGTCAAAACTAATCCACAATAAAACGTTTATTTAGCTGAACAGCCACTAGCCAGCTTGCTAGTTAGTCCACTGTTGATTGTGTTAGCTACTTAGCCAGCTAGCTATAACGTACATTAGCCAGCTGCTTCCTATAGCTCGCTAAATAGCTAGCGATATGTTGGCTAAGTTAGCTTGCGGGATGGTCATCACTAGAGACCCACAAGGACATTATCACATTTACGTGAGCAACAGAGGCATTTGAACGAAACACAGGCAGAAATGAGATTATCCAGTCACCGCTTATAACGTCCATACTCTGGCACTCTGTTTCAATAAATGACAGGTGATACATTTGGCAATTTTGAGTCGCACATTTACCTGGACGACCCTACCGGCGGCCGCCATCTTGCCACTGACTTTACTCCCCATGGCGACCTCGAACGTCTTCTTCCGGAGTACGCTCGTCTGTTGGGTGCAATTTCTGCCAATTACAGCAGGGGGTGCTGGTGTTATTCTATTTGTTAAACGGCTTAGACGTTGGTTTTTGTATGTTCTGAGGAATATCATTGTTAACTGGCAACACATAAGCATCTTTGACCTTCACGACACTGAGCGGTTGTATGTGGTATAGCCTCGTCCCCAACAGAGACACATCAACAGAAAAACATTGACTAAAATGTAGAAGAAATAACGTGGCAAATATAGTGAACCCTCCGAGATAGCCAGTATCATGTCAAAACAGAAAAAAACCTTACCTGTACCAATAATGTGTATCACAAATTGCCACTGTAAAATATGATTGAAAGCCAGTTAGCGAGGTCTTACTTTCTAACAGCTGAATATAATGTTTCGAAGTTCAAGCGCATAACGTCACAGCTACGGGTTTCCTTTGCCATCTAGAAAGCTGCAACAAATGATACAGTATAAAACATCAGCATCCTTCATCTGACATCTCTGCATGTCCCAAGCCGTCATACAATAGTATAACTAAAAACAGAGGGACAGTTCAAGATCAACTTCTCTAACGGTGATTGCTCGCAATGTATCCTTTACACTGACAACAAAATACGGATACAGTCTCTCTCTACCTTTAATATCACTGCGACTATAATGAACACGAAACCCTGGCTGCCCTCCCTGTCATTGGTTGATCATATGACAAGTGACAATTTCCTGGCGGTAGATTCAGTCTGCAGAGAGAGCCTATTACCGAGCCGGTAACGCCTTAACTGCTGATTGATGCAATCTTTACCAATGAAAATGTGCAAACTGTATTACGTCAACACTGATCCGGATCTAGTAGCGTATCAGGTTGAGCAAATAATAAAACCGCCCCTGAGAGAGGCGGTTTTGACTGTATGGAAAGAAGTTGTTCGGCTAAATCGTGTTTTCGCTGAGTTTAAAATATTAAGTTTACTGGATACTGCAGTAAGGTAACTAATTTTGATCTATTAAAATGCCTGTTACAGTGTCTATTAACGAACACCAATACGCACGTTTGTTAGATACCTCGCAACCAACTGTGAATGCTTTGTTGTCATCGAGTTGTCATCACCAGCTGAATTAGGTTGCTAACTACTCTGCAGTTAATCCAGCAGTTGACTTGCGAAGGGAAACCGATCGGCCATAGCGGGAACAATTGCTGACTTGCTTGCTTGTCTGCAGGGCAATTAAATAATAGGAGAAATATAAAGGAACCTATCGTTAGAAAGCTCATTGCGGGTTATGTCTGCACCTCATCCGTTATCCAGCTGGCAAGTGAAAAGTAGTGTCGGGGGCATTGCCACAATCGATATTCGTCTGACAACTGCTGAAAGTGGAAGTCTCAAACAGCTCCTACTGGAATCTTTGTGACTTTTGATCCCCTCGTTGATTGTCAGGTAACCTGATAAACTACTTGTGAAGTCATGAAGTACTTCAAAATGGCGTTCTTCCACTCATGCTGTAGCAAGGCATGAGATGCAATTGCAAGTACGAGATCCCTAGAAGGTCAAACTACATGAGTTTTTCAGTGATTGTTAAACACCAAGCCTGGTCCAGAACGAACCTAATGTCACTTAGAATGTACCATCTCACTGTGTGTGTTCTGTGTGTCCAGGATCCTGGTCGTCATGGATATCTGTGCAGAGCTGCAGGAGGTCTCTACGATGCTGGAGAAAGTGGCGTTGCTGGGGAGCCATGCAGCCTCAGATGGAAAGAAGGAGAGCTCTCCCACAGACTTATTGAGGTATATGTAGCAGAGAGCTCTCCTACAAACGTATTGAGGTATATGTAGCAGAGAGCTCTCCCACAGACTTATTGAGGTATATGTAGCAGAGAGCTCTCCCACAGACTTATTGAGGTATATGTAGCAGAGAGCTCTCCCACAGACTTATTGAGGTATATGTAGCAGAGAGCTCTCCCACAGACTTATTGAGGTATATGTAGCAGAGAGCTCTCCCACAGACTTATTGAGGTATATGAAGCAGAGAGCTCTCCTACAAACTTATTGAGGTATATGTAGCAGAGAGCTCTCCTACAAACTTATTGAGGTATATGTAGCAGAGAGCTCTCCTACAAACTTATTGAGGTATATGTAGCAGAGAGCTCTCCCACAGACTTATTGAGGTATATGTAGCAGAGAGCTCTCCCACAGACTTATTGAGGTATATGTAGCAGAGAGCTCTCCCACAGACTTATTGAGGTATATGTAGCAGAGAGCTCTCCTACAGACTTATTGAGGTATATGTAGCAGAGAGCTCTCCCACAGACTTATTGAGGTATATGTAGCAGAGAGCTCTCCCACAGACTTATTGAGGTATATGTAGCAGAGAGCTCTCCCACAGACTTATTGAGGTATATGTAGCAGAGAGCTCTCCCACAGACTTATTGAGGTATATGTATACTCTGAACCTTTAGGTTTTTTTTTTTTAGATGTATCCCTGTGATCTTATGTTTTGCAAATGTACGCTGATTATGGTATGGCGTTCATTGGTAATGTTTACAAGAGTGTGAGTAATTGATTGTGTAGGTTTCCATTGAGAATGATCGTTAATATTTTCCGCATTCTAATCGTATCTGTGTTTCTCTGTACCACAGGATTAAAGAGCAGATGTCAAATCAGTGCTTTGAATTGACAGTGAAAATAAATGCAGGTACGATGCATTTTTCTCACCATTACGCATTCTTCATTCAGCTGCGGAATAAGGTAATCTGACCCTTGTCTCTTACTGTTTGTGAAGGCTGCTTCGTTGGTTGTCACAGTGTTATGTCATCCACACAGGCAAGAGCAGAGCTGGCGGAAGCTCGGATGCAGAAAAAGATGAGTATGTGATTTCATTGTTTACAGAAAAAAATTTTATCGTATTAAAATTACCATGGCACAAAGCATTATTTAACTGTCATAGATCTGCAGTTAATATTTCCTTATTTTAGTGTATTTCCTGGAGGGAGTGATATGTTAAATGCTGGTATAAGTTTTTATTTAATTTGAATGTATAATCCACAGGTCTGATTATGAAAAAGAAATTGAGGAGGCAAAAATCAACCACTGCAACAAAACCCTGGCCTTACACAGGTAACATAGAACATCTGACCAATCATATGACCAGCTAGTTCATCTGACCACTCCCACAATAGAGTGAGGCAGTGACTGAAGCCCTCCAGACCCGCCCTCAGCAGCTAGACCCACTCTCACCAGTCCGATGGCAGAGTTTAGGAAGTAATCCGGATTCTCTCTCAGAGACTAAGCAGCTGGAGTCAAAAATGTTTAAAATAATGTACTGCTGTTCATTGGACTACAGATCTAGTGAGACTGGCTGCAGTCTGCTTTGCTATCAGGATGTGGTTTCATTGACTTTTTTCTGTGCCCTTTAAGCAGTGTTCATACATGCTTTCAGGAAAACCCTTTTGTGTGTAATGTTAATGTAATGCTCTGCAGAATGTAATGTTAATGCAATGATGTGTGTTCTGCAGAATGCTGGTGTGGCATGCCGTCTCTGAGCAGCTGAAACACAGTGACACAGAAGCAGAGTAAGTGCTGGTTTATGAATTAGGATTATACTGTTACAGTCCCCCTGTACACTGTTTAATAAGCCTTGTTTCTGTTGGGTCCCAGTGCACTGAGGGCATCGATCTGCCACACACTCGACCTGAGCTCAAGAATACTGAAGCTTCAACAGGTGGGGGTGCTGGACTGTTTCACTGTCACTCTCATTCCTTTTGCTCTGTTTCACTGTTACTGTTTCACTCACCCTCATTCCTTCTGCTCTGTTACACTGTTACAGTCACTCTTTGTCTGTTATGTTACATTGTTACTCACGGTCTCCGTTCTGTTGCCCTATTACTATACAACAGTGTTACTCAGTTTCTGCATTGTTTTGCATCACTGGGTTATAAGTCTGTATTCATCCAGTGTACATGTGTAAAAAATCATATTTTGTTTTTTAAATATCATGTTTTTAAAATATTCTTTGTCTTGTCTTCAGTTCATCTGCAGTGTGTTACGTAGCCATCTGTTCCTGAAACATTGTTGTGTTGTTGTACAGGAATCGAGTGACCTTCATGAACAGATCAGCCAGCTGCAGAAGCAGAAACTCGGTACATTTCTCCAGTTATCTTCCTCATGTTAACGCATTGCCACTCACAACATCATCCTTACACCATCACACTGCCAATGGCGCTAATAAAGGCTGAGCTCTGCCTCTTCTACAATGCTTTCCACAGCAGACTGATCCCAGAGAAGGAATGTCTGCAGTTCTCATTCAGTCTGATTGGTCTGAGACAGAGGTAGACTTGGCTGTCATTGGTCAGTGCTGTGCACTGGGCTGTGATTGGTGTGAGATGGAGGTAGACTGGATGGTGATTGGTGTGAGATGGAGGTTGACTGGGCTGTCATTGGTCAGTGCTGTGCACTGGGCTGTGATTGGTGTGAGATGGAGGTAGACTGAGCTGATTGGTCTGAGACAGAGGCAGACTGGGCTGTCATTGGTCAGTGCTGTGCACTGGGCTGTGATTGGTGTGAGATGGTGGTAGACTGGGCAGTGATTGGTGTGTTTGTGCAGAGCTGAAGCGGCTGACCCATGAGCGGATGCAGGAGCTGGATGAGCTGAACAGAGTCCGGCAGCACCCTGAGGAGGGCAGGTACAGCAGCGTGCTGCAGAAGGGCCAGTCTGTCCTGGAGAAGCACCAGAAAAGCACCACCATCATCCAGAACGTGCTGAGGGTAAACACTGCCAGCCAGGAAACTCTGTCTCTCTGTCCCAGAAATACCAATTGTTTAATCCCAATGATATTTTTTTTCTTCATGTTGACCAAAACAAATGAACGTACTGTGTTGGTGTTGTGCTGCTATATGCATAGAACATTTTTTCCCCTTAAAAGTAATTTGTGATGTCATAAGAAGGTGACATTGTGTGCTCACATCAGTCTCCACCACCTTTCTCTCTCTCTCTTCCCATCCCTTTATCCCTCCCCCTTTCACTTTTCTCTCCGGCTCCGTCGCTCTCCCTCAGGGAGTGATTCTGGCCAGCAGGCTGCACTGGGGGGCTGACCCTAAGCTCAGAGACCTCACCCTGGGGCTGGACAGCATGCCGGACTGAAGAAAGATGGACGCCCCTTCCCTCTCGCTTCCTCACACATTAAAATAATGAACTTACACAAACCTTTTATCTTTTATTATTCAAATATGTACAGCTGTGTTACAGAAACGTACTCTTTTTGATCCTTTCTTATGTTTTGTTGATGTAAATCCCAATGTGTCTTATCGTTTTGTTGCTTTTGTCTAATATGCTTGATATTTTTGACATCTCATCTCATCTTGTGTTTATATTTCATAGTTTCATGCGCTGCCTCCTGCAATAAAACTTTTTGAATTACACACTGTGTACTCCGTTCAGGATGCGTAGCTAATTTTCACATTTTGGAAATGGATAAAGTAAATGGAGCACGCTCACAATGTTTCTCTTTTGACTGTAAACACTCAATCTGCAGCCAAGGTAACTTCAGAGGCCGTGAGTGAAGCATGGCTTGACAGCAGTTTGTTTGCACAGGTTTCTCCTCAGTTAACCTTTAGAGGCAAGCCTTCATTTGCCTGACAGGGATTTAGTTTTTTTTTTTTTTACTGATGGAATTTGAAAGCGGAGAATGTAGTTTTCATGAGACACACCCTTATTGTATTGGGGCAACTGTAATAACACCCTGTGGGCACACTTATAATCTCCTCACCTGTGTTTTGATACTTTTGGAGCATGTTATTTTTCCAAAAGAATACCTGTTTTTTTCATTTAGAATAGTGTCTTTGTCAGTAAATTAATCAGAGTCCATTGCCATGAATTGAATGGATTAAGAAAACCAGCAATATATGCACCGTTGTTTTAAATCAGCAGAGATATTGTCTGCTTTTGTTTGAAAATATTAAGGAAAGTTGCCAAAGGGAAAATACGCCGCCCTCCGGCAATCGCGTGGAAAAACCACAGTCTCTCCGGAAACAGGTCAGAGCAATCGAGCACAGTTTCAGCGATCGGTCATCACGTGGTCTGTGTCGAATCGGGTCTCTGCAGAGGCAAATTTAAATGCTGCACAGTCGAGATCATGGGCGGAAGATTTGTGAACTGACAGATGTAATACTTTGCTAGATAAGCACGAGGTAGCCTAAAATCACACATTTAGTCACTGTGTTTGTCTTATTGGGATAAAGTGTGAAGAATTTAGCGGATGCTGACTTGTGGTCAGTTTAGGAAGTTAAGCTTGCCAGCTAACACGATCAGCAATCGTCTGGCTATAATGTTGCGGATGCTAATACGTTGTGAATTACATTTTCATTTATATTTTCTCCGTTAAGTGTATTAATCTAATTGCCTTCGCTTTACACGAAATTTGTATTTAATTGTATTTAACCTTACTTACCTGTTTAAGTTGTTGTGCTCCTCTGCATTTTTATATTTAGCTCTGTGTGATACAAAATTAAAGAAGTGTCTTTGTAGCAACATAGCTAAAATAGCTATAATTTATCTTACAGACTGGAGAGAGCAGCGGTAACAAGGATGAACTCGAAAGAATCAAACGCTGGGGACGTTTGTGGAACTCCACAAAGGATACCTGATTATTTAAGGGAAATAAGACCACGGCGGCGGCTGAGTAGAGAAGGGGGGAAGGAGAACCTGTATGGGACGCCGCGGAAGAGCAACAGTTTTACCCCTCGTATGCATCTGACGCCCCTGATTTCGAGGACCCAGGAAAACTTATTGTAAGCAATCGATTGCAACATGGCATTTGTAGCTTGCTGTGAAGCTAACAAGATTGTTTGTTTATGCGTATCACTCATTTCAAATCCTGTTGGGATACGCTTTGTAGTCTTTAGTCTTGTCTTGACACATGAAGTCTTATTTGTGTGTCTGTCAAATGCTTCATTGCTGACTGTACTTTGTTTTTTTTCCCCAGTTCGAGCTCAGAATCCAGCCGAGGACCCTCGGATAAAGCCGTGAGTCCCAGCCTGGCCAATCTGAGAATGACTCCAGGTATGACAGTATCCTGTAGGGGGCGCTAACCCTGGCCAATCTGAGAATGACTCCAGGTATGACAGTAACCTGTAGGGGCAGCTAAGCCTGGCCAATCTGAGAATGACTTCTGGTATGACAGTAACCTGTAGGGGGCGCTAAGGGCCACTGCACTGTATGCACAGACTCCACATAAGTGGCAGTTACACCGCCGAAGAAGGTGCTGACTGACATGTCATCACGGATTTGTGACTTTGTTATTCAGAAGTTTCCGATTCAGTTCCCAGGTTAAGGACTGCCGTTGTGCCCTGGAGCATGGTACTGCGCCTTAGTGTGAGCAGCAGCAGTAATTATCCGACAGTATGAATAGGTAGTGTGTGAAAGTGTAAGACGTGTGGAGGCAAGGGCATTTGCTAAATGCTTGTCTGCGCAAACTACGCATAGTCTGCAGTTCTGGCATAGTGACTGAGGGGGTGACAGAGACAATTTAGAGATTCCATGTTCATTGCATGCTTATCGCATATGCAGCTGAGCTCCGATGAAATGACAGAGGATGCTGCAAGTTACAGTTACATCCGCTAACACGCATTTACCTGATTGTAAGATACTTTTTCTAAACTATTAACACAGCAACAATGGCACGGAAATTTAAGCAGTTTAGAAACATGTTCATTGACTGCACATTCTATGAAAACAACATGAAGTGTGTCAATGATATTGCCCGCAGTAGACGGATGCTGTGCTAATTGTGTTCAGAGTTTTGAAAATGTGACTACAGATTGGACAAAAGGATGTTAGAGATAAAACTGTAAACAGTGTTTGTCAGTGGAAACGTAGTTGAACTGGGAACATTAACACTTGAAAAACAAAACTTTCGAAATGGGTTTGTGTTTGACTAAGACAGCATTGATGTGTGTATGTATGTGTGTATGTTAAGATTGTGTGTGTGTCTGTATGTGGGCATGTATATGTGTGTGTTAAGACTGTGTGTGTGTATGGGCATGTATATGTGTGTGCATGTGTGTATCTATGTGTGTGTTGAGTAAGGTTTGTCTGTGGACCAGGCCCCACCCTGCAGGAGAGGCAGAGGCAGCTGCAGGAGAAACACCAGAGGGCCAAAGAGAGCCTGGACCGGCTGGCTGTGGGGGGCGGGGTAAGGCAGAGGAGGCGGGGCTTTTTTTTTTTTTTTCAAAATAAAAGCCCATCAACAACATGCTGTTTGTTTGAGTAGTGATCAGATTTGCTTTATTTCTGTATGTAAGCTTAGCAATATGTTAACAGCTAAAAGCAGGAGGGTTCTGACACTGTTCTGATTGGCTCCTGCAGGTCAGTCTATGGCCAGAGATGGACACCATGCGGCTGACCGCTGAGGAGGGTGTTTGGCTCGCGCTGGGGTGTGTGACTGTTGCCTTTAGTGTCTTCCTCATCTTCCAATATCTGCACGGTAATGTCTTCCACATATGCTACTGTTAAGTCTCAGTATGTTTTCTCTAGTGGTCTGAGTTTTTCAGGCTGTTACTCGTGTGACTGAGTGTGACGTTTAACCTCTGACTTGGCTTGTTTTACAGGGTCGTTGCTGTTTAGCATGCATCGCTACATGGTGGTGGTCAGCAGCTTCTCTGCAGCCTACCCCATTTACTACGACTCCCAGCATGCACTCAACCAAAGTCTTGTCACCTGGCACACCCACTTCCTGCAGCTGCAGGTATGCCCCACCTTCATATACACATGCGCACACACGCGTGCACACACACACTGGTTTTTGAGGTTTACAGTCTGTGGTTTGCGGTCCTGTGTGGCAGGATGGCATAAAGAAGCAGTTTGAAACACAGCTCCTGCAAGCTCATGCTACCTACCTGCTCTACCTGCTGCTGTACATCGGTGCCATCGGCACTCTACTGTACTACCTGGCAGACAACGTCATCCAGAAGAGCAGCCTCACTCCGAGGAGGATCAAAATATGGTGAGAATTCTGCCATCTTCTGTTAACAGTTCCTGGAACCTGTCACCTTTTCATCCCGTGGTAGAACTGTGGAAACGGCTGGCGTCTCTCTCGTAAAGGACCCCCTGAGTGTGCACGGTTTTGGTTTTTACAAGTTATTTCTTGCTCTCAGAGGTTTTTTAAAATTAATTTGGGCTATCATTTTAATAATAATGGAAACCTCTCACAAGCAGAGCGAAATATGTCGTAAATACAGACGGACATAAAAACAGAGAAAATGCATCATTTGACAAAACCACCAACATTTATTTCTAATTCCTCCTTGGCTCAGCCAGTAAGCCTGTTCCTACCATGCTGTTCACTGCCGTGGCGGAGGGGTCAAACGTCACTCAAGGTCTCTCTGTACCTTGCAGGGTCCTGCTTCTGGTTGCCACGGCGACCTGGACACTACTGGTGCTGAGGCTGCTGCTATGGTACCAGCGCCTGGAGACGGTCATCGAGGAGGCTGTGCGCCAGTTCCAGGACAAGCTGGTGGGTGTTTCTGTAACCCTGTCACCCCTCGGCATCCCCGAAATGAGCCACAAACCAGCCATACGTCAATTCAGTCCTCACCCATTCACCTCCCCTCCCATGTGGCTGCATACAGCCAAAGGGGAAAAGAGAAGCTTCACCCAAAGCCAGGCCGCAATTGCCTCTCAATAACTGAACCAATTTACTCTGTTGTGTGGTTCTTATGTAAGCTGAACATGTACTGACTTGGAATTTTGAGCATGTTACCTGTGTATCGTTACACTGGCAATCCCGTCATCAATTCAGTTCAGATTCATACCCAGATTCACAGAAGATTATTTTACAAGACTGCATCTCATTTTGTGTATTCGGTTTTTTGCAGCAGAGTTTTTATCCCATTTATTAACATCTGTGTTTGTAGACCACTAAGGCTGAAACCTAAAATCTGTTATTTTTTCAAGGCACACCTGGCGATTTTGGACTTGGACCTGAGAATGTATCACAACATCGCCACCTACTGGCACTCACGTTGCCTGCCTCCGCTAAGCAGGGGCACCCTTAGCGTGTTTGCCGTTGTGCCGGTGCGGGATGTGTTCTTCTACCTGCAGTACTACAGTGTACCTGTGCTCACGGCCCTCTGCACCCCCATCTTAAAACTGCTGCTAGCCCTGAAGGACATGTACATACACCCCCTCAAAGCCCCACCCCAACGCCCGGCCCCGCCCCAGGAAAGACCAGACTCACAGAACTCGGCAAGTGACTGAACTGAAAAGACCATTCAGCAAGAACTGAGGGGGATAGTCCATGTACCTATTGCTGAAGGGGCAGAAATCACTGAGAGACCACTCAGAACTTGGGGAGGGGTGCTGTGGACCTGAGTGGTACAGTCCATTAACCCTGAGCTCAGGAGGATTCACTGTTCATTGGTTTTATGCTCTCTGAACTCTACTGATTGTCAGCCATGTTTATTGTTTGGTGGTGTGTGTTTGTGGTGAGGCATACATGGATTCATTTGTTTTGTCTTGTAAGTCTGTCTTTGAGGGTCTGTATTCAGCAGTAGAGGATTTCCATGTCTTCCTGTCCAGTGTGTGAGAATAAAATCACACAGTTCATCCAAACATAGCTACCTTCAGTCCTAGCCATCGTGCCAACGTCACTGATCTAGGATCAGCTGAAGTGCAGTCAGTGCAGGAATGCTGCTCTCTCAGGGGCTGGCCTGGGGTTTGGCGGATTTACACAGTTGCGCAGGCTGGTGATGAGTGAGCTCAGCTCTGCGTTGAAGCTACGCAGCGCTGCATTCTGCAGCTCGGTTTCCTGCAGCTCCCTCTCTGCCCTCTCTCTCTCGGCCCGGGCAGCTGCCAGGAGCCCCTCAACGTCTCTCACCCTGTGGAGACACAAACACACTCACATATTCAGACAGAACCTTTTGGAATCAACTAGAACACACTCAGCCAGAAGGTTCTAGAATCAACCAGAAAACACCCAGCCAGAATGTACCGGAATCTTCCAAACACACCCAGCCAGAATGTACCGGAATCTTCCAAACACGGCCACCCGATTGTGCCAGAATCTTCTAAACGCACCCAGCCAGAATGTACCGGAATCTGCCAAACACACCCAGCCAGAATGTACCGGAATCTTCTCAACACACCCAGCCAGAATGTACCGGAATCTGCCAAACACACCCAGCCAGAATGTACCGGAATCTTCCAAACATGGCCACCCAGAATGTACCGGAATATTCAAATCACACCCACCTAGAAGGTGCCAGAATCATCCAGCTCCCATTGTCTGTCTGCCATGTATTGAGAAAGTTGGCTGTAAAATGTTAAGCTGTTCCATGAATAGCATAAATGAACATGTACCGATGTGTGCCAGAACATTCTCACAGGTGCTTTTACTGAATCGCTCGCACGCTACAGGCAGCCCTCAATGATAACATTAATGAGCCCTATCACAGCCCTGTTTCTGACGCACACAGCAGGGTCAGGGCTGCTTTCACGCCGCTCTGTCTTCTGACTGACACGTTTCGAGACAGCCAAGAGTCCCAGATATGAGGTATGATTTTATTGCCCAGTTACCAATGGTATTCAATTATTTGGATGAATAGCTTTTATGGATACCAAAATCATTGGTTATCCTGGGGCAAACTGTCTGTTCAAGAGAAGGCGACTCTCACACTTGTTAGAATTTGTCTCTCGGATGTTTGCTGACTTTCCTTTGTGGAATGCATTCTGTTAAAGTGCGTTTAGGGTTTATGTGATTTTCCCCTATTATCTGTTAAACACATTTAGATTATTAGATGACAGCTGCTGTATGAGTTTAATCCATTATCGTGTTTGTTGTTTAATCGTGAAAAACCCCATTGAGAATGACACCACCTTTTCAAGAGGGACTTGACATGTGCACACATAAATGAATACAGTGTATATTTTGTTCATAATGGCAGTGGTGTAGTAGGGGCTGACGTGAGACAGTTCACTTGAGTAACCTTTTATTGTCCTGTCGTCGAGATGGATTTGCAGGAGTATTAAAATACACGTACACAGGTAAGGGAGTGTCCAGGTGTGTTTACCTGTCCTCATACTGGCCCTTGAGGTACTGAACCTTCCTGCTCAGCTCCAGTGTCGTCTCCCTGGCCTTTTCCGTGTCATCCCTGTGCAGCAGAAAGAGCTGCCTCACGTCTGTGGCTGCTGGAGCTGCGCAGACACAGAGACAGACAGGCAGTCTGCGCAGACACAGGGACAGAGGCACAGTCTGCGCAGACACAAGGACAGACAAACAGGCTGTCTGCGTAGACACGGCTGCAGAGTGTATGCTGGAGAGCTTCTGGGTAATAGAATGAGTAGAAGCAACACTCAATGTTTTTCACCTATGCATCACATCCCGGAGTTTAGAAATTGGTGTTGCACAATGATCAAATTCTTAAAAAATGACATGTCAGTATTTGAACCATATGTAAATTGTCTTACTACCAGCCAATATGATTTCCAACATTCCGGTTATCCTTTTCATGAAGTCAGGGAGAAAAAGGAGCATTTTATTCAGGTTAGGCTCCTGAACTGTGACACCACTCTGTCTTTTTTGAGCTTTTCTTTTGATCGAACTACGCTTGACTGGACTTTGTCCTCAAAGTAACCCTCCTCTGTTTTGGCAGTGAGGCCCTTGTGTTTACTGTTGTGCGTTGTGGTGATATCTCCAGTGCCAAACCCCAGACCTGCATGGTGGGCACAGCAGCTGCTGATGTAGTCGCTGCCGCTCTGAGCTGGGTGGGACAGAGATGATCGCCGATAAGTCCCATGTTTTTATACCGCAGTGCACTGTTTAGAGTTGCCCTGATAACCCTGTCTGGTCTTGCGTGTGTTTGTTGCAGGTGAGATTGCTATCGTGCATCACCTGCCGGAAGCCTCTTTTCATCAGGACCGCTCCTGCGTTGCCAGGAAACGCGCGAGGCCACCGCCGGCACTCTGGAGGTGCGGTATGGCGACCTGCTCACACCCTGCAACTGTACACAGGAAAATAAAGTGCAAAACGGCGCTGTTATACAGTGGCGCTGTAACCCCCCCACACACTGCCACCACAGGCCTGAGCTCCACAGCATTTCAGGTCTAAACACCTTTAACATGAGCATCATCACAGAGCAGCTTTATGCTGATCCTAGACCTGAGGTCCCCGAAGGAAGCTTAAGGCAAAAGTGGACAGGAAGAACTCCATGGCTAACGGAGAAGCCTTGATAAGAACCTGGCTCTGAAGCCTTGAGCAGGACCTGGCTCAGAGTTGGACCTGGCTCATGTGTTTCATGCCAGCACTCGGCAGTCTTAATGAGTTTAGCAAAAGGCTACAATATGGTAGTGAAAACTGTGTGGCCAGTGTAGAACGGCATTGATGTCCAGTTTCTGGCACGGTTTCTTCCAAGGCTACAGTAAGCTAACACTAAAGAGTGTGTCTTCTCAGAGTTTTACCTTTGCCTTTGGTTTGGTTTCAGACTCTACCAGTCACCTGAAGGCAGAGTCTCAAACTCCCAACTTACCATACCCAAACTGTAGGGTCTGTTTGCACTCACGGTGAGCATCTTTACAAACTGAAAAACTCGCAAGGCAAGTAAATGGCAGGTTGTGATGCCACGGTGACCGTGTCTTACTCAGAATCACAGCGAAGGCAGTACCTGGTTCAGCAGTGCCGGGGGCGGTATGCAGGTTGCGCAATAAAACCTCTCGTACAAAACCTTTGCGATAAAAAGCAATGCCACACTTTCATTTTCATGTCTTTTCATGTTCACAGGCATTACTAATTTCACATTGTGGTGCAAGAAAGGTTCCATGTGGCTCGGCGCCACTCTAAACATTCTTTAGGGAGAACCCTGAGATGCCGCTGTGCGTGGTACAGGTAAACAGGCTGAGCAGGTGTGATAACGGCTAATTTAAATGTGAAACCATGGCATGGGACAATACTGCAGTAACACAATAGGGTGAACAGTAGTAAGTTTAGCATGGTATGGTAGAAATAGATACAGCCATTGTGCTCATATAAAAAATCTCAACCTCACTCCAGACACTAAATCTCTGATTGGGCATTGGATCAGGCATGTGATTCAGGCATGTGATGGCTGAAATCTGATTGGCCTTAGTAAATTTTGAGTATTTTTCATTTTTTACAGACAGACAAAATGGCGACAGCACTTGCTGTGTGAAGGAGCACTGCCCCATCCTGGTGAGGCTTGAGCAGGGCGTAGCCTGTTTAGTATGTACAGACCGTCTGGGTATGGCCTCATAGAAATGGTGACGTCAGTTGCCTGACCTGTCTGTGTCCAGTAGGGGGTGCTACAGGCCAAGTGGGGTGGGGAGGCTGGGCAGGGGGCAGGGAGGGGCTGGAGATGTGCTTCTGTGGCCAGGAGAAGGTGAGACTCCGCTTCGGTGCACAGGTGGGGAGGATGGTCCAGTTAACAGTCCTGGTGTGGGGCAAGGTCCAGTTTGAGGGTTGGGCCGGTGTTGGAAGGAGAGGCAGGTACCTCTGACCACTGAAGCTGCCCCCTCCTTTATCAGCTGTTGAGCAAGAGGACACTCTGTCCAGTAACTAGCCTATGTGACAACCACCAATCATAAATACTGTTGTTGTATTGGTTGGTAGCAATTTTCCTCGTGATTGGTGTAGCTCATCTCTTATCCATATTTCATTATCTCTGCTCAGCATAGCTAAAATGACATACACAGACCTTTTACTTTTAAGGCAGTCTTGTCTCCAGATGCTCAGTCTCTAACAGAGTATGTGCTGCCTGTAAGCTTATTGGTGCTCATGGATTTCTGAGGGTGGATTTGATTGGCTCACCAAAGTTTGCCTATGTCTGTATTTCTATAAATAGAAAATATCTGCTAGTGTTTCTGCTACAGAGGCAGGTGAGCCAGAACAACATATTTTGCTTTTCATCTCTTTCTCTTCAAAAATCATTTCCACACTAAACGTGAAACGATGCCTCACGGTTACCATTTGTTGTCAGGGATTGACTGTTTGGCATATGTGCAGCGAGTTTTACTTACAAACGTTTGGCTTCTCCAGAAAAGTAACCCTCTTCCTGCAAATCCTCGGCATTCCTGAAGATTACAGGAGGTGTCAGAAATGAATCCTCATATCCTTTACTGACGCTTCTTTCATCGGAAGCAAAAACCATGAAGAGAATGTGCTTAGCTGGCGCCAGTCACTTTTTATATTATATTTATTTTAGCCGACCCTAATTTTTTAAAATAATAAAGAGGAGGTAGATTTAAAACAGAGATTTACAGTCATACTATTTAACTGCAAGTCTATTATGCAGGTTGCTGTGAGCCAGCACATTACTAACAGTGGTTGCTATGCAGGTGGGACGTTGCGGCTCTACCTTAGTGCTAAGCCTCAAAGTCCAACCAGCTGTCCTGATTGGGCTTTTCTCATCAAACACGATAACAGGTAGTCGGTTACCCAGGACAACTGACCACACAGAAACTCCTCTGGATTATATATTGGTTATTTATTGTAACATTTTTAATACAACATATGTTTACGGCATTAAGTGAAACACACAACTTTTAAAAACGTTTTATTATCCCGCCACCACCGCCCACTTTGGGGGTCAACTGCATTAATTCAATTACAGACTATATGTGAATAGACCCCTCAGGTTGCCAACCAAGCAAAGCTGAATCCACCCACTTTTCAACACACCATGACAAACCCCGACACCTATATATACACACACACACACACACACACACACACACACACACACAAAAGTAAAAGGGCAAAACAAAAACGTCAAGGGAAAAAAAACATAATGATAGAACAGTAAAAGAAAAAAACAATAAATACAAAAGAGAAACATGTATATGTACAAAACAAACAAAAACACACTTTTAAACACAAAAAGAACAAAAAAAAGTAAGAAATAGAGGGGGACAACATTGTTCTATGTTCTACCTTATTATACAATGTATTAAATTATTAATGTATTAATTATGCATGTAAATACCATCTAAGTACATTAACTGACCCATCAGTCCATTTGATAGATTTGATTGGTAAATCACACGGGAGGGAGAAATCTGTACTTTCATTGGGCCGCGCCTCAGCATGTGACATTTATCATAGTTCGGCTTCAGTCCAGAGAGGTTTGAGAAGTCATCCAGGTCTTTTATAAGGTTATATAGTCATCTGTCGTCAGGGGTCAGCAAGAAACTTGTGCCATCGGCATACTTTGAAATTTTTGTTTGTAGACCTTGCAATTCCAAAACCTTTGATATTATTATTTGATTTTATTTTTACTCAAGAATTTCAATTGCCATGATGAATAACTATGGGGATAAGGGGCAACCTTATTTTACCCCCCGTGAGAGTACAGTGGGTTTGGAAAGATTACCATTATTTATAATTTTGCTAGTAGAGACATTATACATAATTTTAACCCATTTTATTAAAGAATCTCCGAAATGAAAGAATTGCAAACATTTATATATAGAAACCCATCTTATTTTTGGCAAAAGCGTTCTCAAAATCTGCTATAAAAATGTATCCTGGTTTCTTTTGTCTGTCATAGTGTTCTATGATTTCAACTAATTGTCTTATATTATTTGCAATATTTTGTCCTTGCATAAAACTGGACTGGTCATGGAGTATGATATCAGGCAAGACATGTTTAATACAAAATGCTATGCTTTTAGCAAATATTTTGGCATCATAGCACTGAAGTGTAAGGGGTCTCCAGTTTTTCAAGTGGACTGGATCTTTATATTGGCCACTCGGCTCTTGTTTTAACAACAGAGAGATTACACTTTCATGCTGAGTACCCGTGAGCATACCTTTCTCATATGAAAAAATTAAAACATGTAAGGAGGGGTTGTTTGGTTCACTTCAATTGTGATACCATCTAAGCCAGGTGTTTTTCCCAAATGAAAGGACATACTTAATTGGTAAAGCTCATTTTCTGTAATTTGGCCTTCACATGATTCTTTCTGTTCACCAGGTAATTTAAAATGAGTATGAGGAAAAAATCATTTACAGCTGACTTAGTTTAATGGTACAGGTGAGAACTTAAATAAGAAAATTTAAATCTTTGTAAAATATTTCTCTACTTCATTCAAAATGTCCGCTGGTGGAGTGAGAATTTTTTAATCATTCTCATTTAACTTCTGTATATTTTTCTTCGCATTATTTCTCTGTTGGAGGTTTAAAAAGACTTTATGCATTTCAAGCATTTCAATCTCTTTTTTTTAATTTTTAGTTCATTTAACCTCAAATGTTTCTGTCATTGTGAAGCAAACTGAATTGGGTGTCCTCTAAACACTCATAACTGTATTTAGAATAGTATTTTGTGTGTAGTTTACATCTTTAATACCCGAGGCTAAAACTCGTATTTAACCTGAACAAAGCAGATATGTAGCTTTACAATACATGTACAATGCTTGTCCATAACTGATACAAAAAGGAAAAGTTGGAAGCGCATCGGTTTCGCATTGGTTTCCGTCAGCCCACAGCAGGGCGTGCAGTTATTTAAGCCCCTTCACCTTCTTCTTGCCTCGCCGGCCTTTCAACATTTTCGTCAAGATCTTCTTCACCGCCGGGTGAGCGCAGATCCGCCGTCTTTTCACATGCAGCCTAAAGCGGAGAAGGGCGCAGCGCAGCGCACTTAACATAGACTGTATTCAGCACTAATGGGTCAGCATTTAATATTATGGAAACATAAACCCTAGCAAATAAGTGACTTCTCGAAAATACAAATTGCATGAAATAAAAATGTCTCGTGTCAGGTTATAATGATTATTAGCAGACAGTTTAGGTTACAGTGTTATGTGCCAAAATGTCAGTCTTATTCTGAAACCAACACACTTTCCCTATAAATATATCATCCATTGAAAAACTACCGTTTGATAATCAAATAGCCTACAGTAATGACTCAGTAAATACGAGAACTTTATGTATATTCATAACATTACACAATTTAACAAAACGGTTCAAAGTAGCACCAAAACAGGGTTATGCACTCGTAATCAAAAGAGCACTACAGTATTGTTTTGTTGTATATAGAACCATAAACAAATGACATGGTATAGCTGATCCATACTTTGTTCTGTTTGTTAGTGGTCCTGTACCTTACTCAATACTGATTATTAGTGGTTCTGTATTGTACTAAAAGGGATTCTCCTGTGATTATGAGCAAAAAACACTTGTAGATCCGTTTTTCTCGGCATACAGTGAGTATAGGGCAGGTTATGGGTCTCACATTCCTGGAAAACTGCTGCCGCAAAATACTCACACGAGAGCATCGACTTCACAAACTCCGCCAGCGCTCTGGAACTTCACAGACACTACTTTCCGCAGCACTGCCGGGTCGATATTTTTGGAAGTGGTCACGCAGCATTTTGGGATGGCCGCTGAAAAGGGGGAGAGAATAAAACCTTAGCTCCGTCTGCTTTGTGGAAAACCAGGCCTCACAGTGTCTGAACCAGTTGCCGTTCCCAGGTTCAGCCCTCAGCGCCTCTGGGCTACACAGATGTGTGTTTACTTGACTTTCGTGACAAGCAGAGATTAACAATTATCCTGTGATGGGTGCCAGAAAGAATTGTATCACAAAGTGTTGGGTACCTTGCACCCGGTGCACCGAATGCCAATCAAAGCAACGCAAACCACATACCAGCTTGCCACCTGTCTCACCAAACCCTCTGTGTCGCAATAAACATTACAAAACGATTATTTAAACAAGAAGGAAAATGCTTACATACAGACAGCAGTTTTGCTACATTTTAAATTGTAGTAGAATGTATACAGAATAAAAACAAATGGTTCTGTGTTTACCAACAAGTTTATGTTTATCTAATCATTTCACACAAAAACGTTATCATCACTTGCTCAGAATATCCACACAGGAGAAAGTGCCTAAAGAAGAAACAGCTTGTGTGAGACAGAACATGCAATCGCACTGACTGCGTGTTTTTGCTTTTGTTTTCTTTAGGTTGCACCAACTAACTTTTTTTGTTTCCCAGAGCATTCCTGGAAAGTTAGGATATACGTTCCTATCATTTACATTCCTCGGGATGTTCCTCGAACATTATTTACCTGCAGCGTTTTTACATGACTTTGACAAAACTCCATGGGAACAGTGAAATGCTCTAAGACTGTCCGGAAAATGTTTCATCATACCCCATAACCAAATGAAAATCTGGCTGGAACCTTCCTGAATGTTTTTTTTTTTCTTTTGTGTTTGTTAACTGGACAGCAATGGTAAACCTGCCCTAGCTGCTGACAGGTGAGGTAGTTCAGTTGTCTCACCTGCACAGGTGAGTGAAATCTGGTGTTTTTACAATGGTGAGTGAGGTGTCTTACCAACAGAACTGACAAAGATCAGATGTCCTTCTTACAGGGATGAGTGAGAAAATTGTGTCTTACTTTCACAGGTGTGGAAGGTTAGCTGTCTTACCTACAGAGGTAAGTGAAGTTAGATGTTTTGCATACACAGGTAAGTGAGGCAAGGCAGGTAACCTACAGAGGTGAGTGAGGTCAGGTATGGTACCTACAGAGGTAATGTCGGAAGGCCAGGTGTCTTACCTACACAGGTGATGTTGAGCCAGAGCAGCAGAATGAGGGGCAGGAGCAGAAGGAGCAGCCGAGGAGCCATGCTGAAATAAGGACAGTGCTGGCTCCAGTCTGTGCTTATACAGGACGGTCTATATCCACTGGCCACACCCCTCTCTTGTTAGCCACGCCCATGTCATGCACCATACCCATCTCCTGCTGGCTGTGTTTCACAGGCAGGCGTGATAGCATATACACATAGACAGACAGGAAGTAGTCTCCTAGATGGGCAGGGTAAGATTTTTATACAATGTGACACAAGCAAGGGGAAAGTGCAGAGAAATCACGGTTATTCTGGGAAATAACCTGCATGTGCATTTAAATACCCCACCCACCCACGGCTGTTGTGTAAAGCTCGTTGGTGCATTGCCAGTTTTTTTTTCAGTTGTGGGATTTTCATACAAGAGATGTACATGTCGGTTATGTCGATTGAGAAAAGCAAGAGTGGAATTTGTAGCTGTTTATGAATTCTGATTACTGTATCACTGATTGGCATAAAGCCATTTTCAACACTGAAACAATGGCTTCAGTGCAGAAACCATCATCTAGTCATCATTCATTCATTCATTCATTCATTCATTCATTCATGCGACCATCTTCTAAATATTAATGAGCCCCTAAATGCAGAATGAATCGTGACTAGATATTGGGTCAGGTGCCATCTTTTACAGACAAAAGCCTCTTTCGTTTAAAATAGTTAATGTCTGCAAATATGGAAAATGAACCTCCGAACAGCAGAATAAATGTAATCATGCTTCATCGTTATTCATGTGATTGGCAGATGTGTTACTGAAAAAGGGAATCATGGCTGTAAGTGAACTTTGGTATCAAACTGAAGATGACGAGCAGGTCTTTCATGCGATGTGGACCCGCCTCCTATTCCATATGCTGACTGAGACCTCCAATCGAGACCCTCCAGACGTGGCATTTTTCCTCTGATTGGTCGG
Source organism: Albula glossodonta (assembly GCA_019788955.1). Taxonomy (NCBI): domain Eukaryota; kingdom Metazoa; phylum Chordata; class Actinopteri; order Albuliformes; family Albulidae; genus Albula; species Albula glossodonta. Next base: position 200,174 of record JAFBMS010000140.1, on the reverse strand, counting down.
CATATGTTTGACCGGCTTGTTAATGTATAGCGGATCTCAGCTGTGTGTGTGTGAGAGAGAGAGAGGTTGTGGTGGTACTAGTGCCAAGTAACAGCTGAAATGTTAGAGCTGGGGTACCTGAATATTTAATTGAAGGAATTCGTGGGAAAGAGCTTCTGCTTCAAAGCAGCTTTGCTACATTTTAAATTGTAGTAGAATGTATACAGAATAAAAACAAATTGTTCTGTGTTTACCAACAAGTAAACACAGTTTATGTTTATCTAGTTGTTTCAAAGAAAAGATTACAGTCCTAGAGCTGAGGTACCCTGAATATTTAATTGAAGGAATTTGTGGGAAAGAGATTCTGCTTCAAATCAGATCCAAGAATGTATGCCACACCCAGACAAGGCCCCTGGGCACTGTTTGACTTTAAGTAATAGATTTCTTTGCCAGACCTCTCATGCCCGTGACTGAGAGCCAGACAAGCTACTGTTTCCTGTGTGGTACAGTCTCACCCAGCTTCAGCCCCAGTCTGGTCCATCAGACCAACGACCAGCCCAGATGGCTGCTTGGACTGTGCGCTAGCCGTCCAATCCACCTTCAGGAGTCTAAGGGCCAGTCATGCAGACGACGATGCTCTCTGAGACTTAAGCACCCAACGGTCTTTCTGTGTTCGTGCCGTTCCTGCCAAGACAGGCATAATTAGCTTTACCTCTCAGCCAAACCGCAAAGGAACTGCGCCAGAGTGATAAGACAGCCAACAAAAACTGCAGCAGCGGGGGTGTGCTTGTGAGGCAGAGGGTAGGAGACATCAGAGCCTGCCTGGGAAAGGTGTGTTCAGTTTAAGCATCAGAGAGGGCAGACGTAACCTGGAGAATGTAACTGTATCAGTGCGGCGAAACTCATGGAGAGCCAAACCTGCTTCCAACAGGGATGGGGGGGGAACGCCTGTTTATCTTCTGTGAAATTTGTGATTTGGCGGTATGTAAAAAAGACTTGCACATGAAAAGATTGTCTTCAATAAGCGTTGGTGTAATTTGCAGGGATGCTGGGTAATTTGGGTCCACCTCAGTGTTCAAAAAATTTTGCTTCATACCAGAACAATTAGTTGAATATTTTGCCTCAGGCAATTTCAGACATGTTCATATGAAATCATACCCCTGGCATACGATGAATAATGACACCGAAGACACTAGGCCTAGATGCAGCCGCTTTTTCATCACTGAGTCATCGTGAGCTGTGATTTGTCACTAAGAAAGCAATCTGCCTGACAGACCGGTCTTTTATTTACAGAACACACTACTGCGTTCCGCATCACACTAACTGCTAACTGCTGACCTGCAATCAGCGATGACGGGGCAGTGTCCAGCTCAGTTAGGCTGGCACTCCGGCAGTGTAAATTCAGTGTACTTTACTGTTTAGGGATGAAAGAAAGATCAGACCGCTCTTTTCCACACTTTTGAGTATGACCTCTGAGCCTTCTGTTTTTAGAGTCTCACACTCCAAAAAATAGCAAGGCAAGAATATATTTAATGTATATTTATAGTTCCTGCTTTACATGCCCTCAGTGCATAACAGCATACATCTGGGTATAATACAAGAAGAAACATATGTATTTCAACAGACATTTTCCACATTACCCCATAAGAACTAAACCTGCCGCTTATTTGATTCTATGAATCTCCAGAAGAATAAGTGATAGACCATGATCATGATAATTATTGTTGATTGATGATGTTTGTCTGAGATGTCTCCCTGCTATGCGCAGGTGTGGAGACTCGTGTCTTGTTGGTAGGCTGCTGCTGAGTGTTCAGTACTGGGACTGCCCCCTGGTGGTCATCAGGAGCAAGCGAAGGAACAGCTCCGCTGGTGAGCTCTCTATCACACTGCTGTCCTCTGCTGGTGATAACTGGTCCTGTTTACAGTCAGAGTCCATCACACACCCCTCTGTCAACACACACACACACACACACACACATTCAAAGGTTAGTTACAGATATGCATATTTACACATAATACATATGGATAGCTTAGTCACAAATACACAATTTAAACTATTAAACACATTCCCTATTAAAGACATTTTAGAGATGCTTTGTCTCAGAACGATGAGGCTGCCCCCTGCTGGTATCTAAGTGCAGTGACTCTGAGCTGTGTTACAGTAGGTGGTTAGGCTGCCCCCTGCTGGTATCTAAGTGCAGTGACTCTGAGCTGTATGACAGTAGGTGGTTAGGCTGCCCCCTGCTGGTATCTCAGTGCAGTGACTCTGAGCTGTGTTACAGTAGGTGGTTAGGCTGCCCCCTGCTGGTATCTAAGTGCAGTGACTCTGAGCTGTATGACAGTAGGTGGTTAGGCTGCCCCCTGCTGGTATCTCAGTGCAGTGACTCTGAGCTGTGTGACAGTAGGTGGTTAGGCTGCCCCCTGCTGGTATCTAAGTGCAGTGACTCTGAGCTGTATGACAGTAGGTGGTTAGGCTGCCCCCTGCTGGTATCTCAGTGCATTGACTCTGAGCTCTGTTACAGTGGGTGGTTAGGCTGCCACCTGCTGGCTCTGACCTGTGCTGCAGCAAACCCCTGGAGCAGCGCAGCGGCCCCGCCCATCCCCACAGGCTCCGCCCCCCGCCTCGCAGGGGGTAGGCAGGAGGCTCTCCTCCGCACAACGCGCCATCTCCACAGTCCCCAGCAAGCAGCCCAGCTCCTCCCCACAGCAGATACTGGGGCCAAAGCAGCGGCCCCGGCCCCCGGGGCCACACGCCAAGCACTGTGGAAATAAAGACAGATTACTTTAGGACTGACAGATTATCCTAGATAATCCGTAAATTATCTTCATTCATATTGCCAACGCACAAAGTGTGCATTGTGATCTGCTTATGAGTACTGCAGCTTTCCTGGTTGCCTTAATGCATTAGATTCGCAAATGATTTATGATTTCATGACTTGGTGAGGCTTATCCATTAATAAAAAGGATATTAATGACACTCAGATTATATGTTTCAAAATACAGACAGTACGTCTCTGATTAAACCGAATGTGGCCCTCTTGCACATGAATAAACTGTAATATTTGCCTATGAAATACATTCGGCAATTAGATTGATAAATACCATGTCTTTCAGAAGTGTTTCTACCAGCATGCCATAGACACGCACGGGGCAGTCTTTATCTAGTTCGCTGAAATGGGAGAGTTCCCATTGACATTCACATAGTACCTTCCGACTGTAATAGCTGTTATAAGATCAGAATTAAGTGTTCATTTGTTTTTCAATTTAACATTCAGATGGGCTATGGCAGAGAGTAAGAATACATACACATGAACCACCGTACTGTAGTGCAAGAACAATGTGAACCTCCAGGCACACTCGGTGCTTTTTCATGCGTAAAACGACGTCCGTTTCTGCTAATAGCATGGTCATAACAAAAAGCAAACCAGCTGTTGTCTCTGATCTGTAATAATGATCTGACAAAAAGGAATGTGTTTCATTATGAGAAATCTACAAGCACCTACTTACAAGAACAAATAAACTTGTAAGTATATTAACAGATTCTAAGTACAGTGGCTCATTAACAAATAAAACAGTGCAAATAAGAGGTATGTCTGGATTAAAAAAAAAATCCAAACCACTCTCTGTGGGATCAGATTCTGGACGCATTTGGATTAGATGCAGTTAGTGGAGAAAAAAGAAGAAAACGTGTAGATGTTTGGCAGGTAAGCTATCACCCTAACGCTGCTGGTTTTAATTACTCGGGGAAATATTTGATTAAAGTGCAACATAAGTGCAACTTTCCATTTTACGCATCTGGACCATTATAGAACATATTGGAACTTTTTCAAATTAAACATTGAATATATAAGTTATGAAAATGATCACTATTCCGACTTTCATGTTTAATCCTTTTTGGAATTCCTCACAAAAAACCAGCTATATTCATATATACATTCATGATGATAACATACCGAGTCAAATTAAACACCGAAAAACGACTTTTGAATGTAGGTTGTTTTTTGTAAATTCCACAAATGCGTAAACATGAAAGTCGAAATAGCAATAGATCTAATATTGTTTCATAATTGAGGTAAAATCGTTTTGATTCGGCAACGGTTGCATTACCTGTCTCGTGAGCGGGTCCGGAGACGAGCGCTTTCCGCCCCTAGGGCAGTTCTGGACGTAGCAGGCTGACGACAGTGCGAGGAGCCCGAGGACGCAGAGCAGAAGTACGGAGTCTGGCATCGCGTGTGGACTGCTGTGTGCGCGCATTCACCCTCTCCTGAGTAGACATGCATCGATCTGTCCGGCAACACAGCCTATATATATTGAAGTCTTTTGTCGTTTTTATACTCCTCGTAAACGTCACTGAGAAGTCAACCTTGCGCTCCACATGCATTCAAACACAATTAAACGTGCAAGCCGCCTCCAGTGAATCCAAGTCAGTCCGTTTGCATAAAAAAGAAAGTACAAATACGACATATACACGTGCGTGTATATATAATTACTTCTATATATACTTTTTATACATATAAAATAATGCTTCTGAGGAATTTACTGAAATATTAATACAATACAAATAACAAAATATTTACATCTTAATTAATAAGGAAATGGGCCAAACGTTTAAATCTTAAATCTTTTTAAAGTCTTTTGTACACGTTTCGTACTGTTTCTTGGGGTATAGGACAAACCATCATGAAGAAAAGTATCATGTCTGTGATAGATCTATGCTGCGCTCTACATTCCAGTTTCCACCAAAGTTTCGGTGGGTAGATGCGGTGACTCCACAGAGGGTGCTGATGTAAATGAGTGGAGAATTTTTTCTGTTGGGTTTCACAGATCACATTTACCGTTTCTGCTTTTCATGTTGTGTTCACACAGCTTCATAAGTATAATTAGTTATATTTGTTTTATTAATTTACTAGTTTTGTTCTATTAATGCCATATTCAGTACCAAAGCCATATTTCACAGTGCTTGCAATTCTGTGTTACACACAATCACTGAAGGACAGCGAGAACAAAAATACATATATTTGTTTTTTTAAAACTTGTTTCACCTCAAAATTTGCAAGGAGAAAACGCTGCATGTAAATTCCACAGTGAAGGATAGAGTTTGAATCAACATGGACATTCCTCTCTCACTCACTTCCCACCTGATAAAACAGTGCAGTTATATGTCTGAGATCTGACCAGGACAGGGTCGCGCGTGGGCGGATCACAGGAAGCGCCAGTTCCGAGTCTCATGTGAACAGGTATGCTCGGTTTGACGGCTGCAGCGAGCCGTTTCAGCCATGCTCCCAGCGGAGTGAGTGACTACTGGGAAATCAATACTAAATAACACTATATCAGGAGAACATATAAAGGCGTTCTAAAAGATGCCATAGTGTCCATCAAACTGGAGACGCTGGGAGACAAACTGAACAGCAGCTCTGCACGAAAACTAGAGTGAGAGAAATCTGTCACACCCACCTTCTGCACAAACTCCGCACTTCAGTAAAGTCACGTTTCTCTGCCCCCCAGCCTGGTTTGACTCTTCATAAAGAGGAGAACAGCAGGGCTCTCCTCTTCTGTCTGCAGAGTGACCTTCCTGTTCTGAGCAGCTTTATTCAGCTGGACCCTGAGCAGCTTTCACAGAGCAACAACAGCTACAATAGAGCCTTGAAAACACACACACACACACACACACCCCCTCCCTCCCTCCCTCCTTCCCCACTCTCATAAATACACTCTCTCTCTCACACACACACATTCCCTCTCCTTTCTCATAAATACACACACACTCCCTCGTTCTCACACTCCATACTTGAGCAGTTAGCAGGGCCTCCTGGTCCCAGGTAAACACACTCCACTCATTGGTGTGAAATAAGTACATGTTTACTAAAAGGTGATGAACATTATTTCCAGAGGAGTGGGTTTAGCTCCTGAGGGGGCGGGGTTTGGGTGTTCAGGTGGGGGGCTGGAGGGTGGGGGTGGAGGTGGGGGGGGGATGGGGCAGTTGAACTTGCCCAGCGGTACCCTGTGATGAACACATGTGAAATGTGCAGTCTAGACTGTGCTGCATGTGTTCTCCATACGACGCAGGCAGCAGGAACCAGCTGGTCCATCCTCAGTGCGGAGGGAGGTGAGGGCGTGTCGTTGGCGTGTTGTGCAGGCAGATGCAGGCAGGCCCGTTCTCAGAAGTGAATCCGAGTGACTCCGCTTGGGGGGGCGGGGGCTCCACAGGCCGGGCACTGCTGGGGGGGACGGGGGGGTTTCAGTGAGGGTCTGTGGGACAGGCAGGGGCGGCATGACAGGTGGCCACAGGGGAGCCGAAAAGCGGGGGTGCTGGAGGAGTACTGGGAGAGCCAGCAAGAGCACCCTGCACACCTGAGCTCACCTGAGACAGAGACAGTAGCAATGTCATTAGGATACTATTCAATCTCTCCCAAAGGCTGTGAGTGTGGCATATATGAACGCACACACACTCCCTCGCACTAACCTGCAGCAGGGGCTTTTGACTGGCAGTGTTGCACAGCAGTGAATGCTGGGAACCCTCTCAGTACGGAGCTCAGGGCCTGATCCAGGCTGTCTGCCAACTGCTGCTCATGGGAACCGCTGCTCGCACCTGCAACAAAGAGAGTCAGCGTCACTGCAGAGACTGAGTCTCACACAGGTACGAGTCACAGAGGAGTCTGAGTCACACACAGATACGAGTCACAGCAGAGTCTGAGTCTCACACAGAGACCTGAGTCACACACAGATCGGGTCACAGCAGAGTCTGAGTCTCACACAGAGACCTGAGTCACACACAGATACGAGTCACAGCACAGTCCGAGTCTCACACAGATATGAGTCACAGCAGAGTCTGAGTCTCACACAGATATGAGTCACAGCAGAGTCTGAGTCACACACAGATATGAGTCACAGCAAATTCACACAGACACTAGCCACACTGAGGCCCTCAGCGCTGAGCTGAGCTCACGTACTGGAGGCCTGGCTTGGGGGTGTGTCCGTCCGTGCCTTCTTCACTGGTGGGCCAGAGTCAGAGGGAGGGAGTGGCCTGCTGGATCCAACAGGTTGGACGGCTGGAGCTGCAGAACTGTCCCTAAAAGTATCTGCCCAACCACCCTGAACCCCCAGAGCCCGTTTCCTAGCAACACTTGTCCCTGCCACCCCACTGTCCAAGGGGGGACCCTGCCCAGGGGTAAAATCCTGGGTCTCTGTCCCTCTATCCTGTACCCCACCAGCAGGCAAAGGGGCTCCCCCAGGAAGGGTAGGGGGGCAATCTGTAAGTCTGGAGGGGCGTGGCTGCTCCCGCTGTGTCCCACGGCCGAGCCGGCCCTCTGTAGCTCCACTTGCAGCCACAGCACCGCCCTGCAGAAGAAAGCGGTCGATGCGGGCTTTGAGCTCGGGGCAGGGCAGAGGCTGGGCCCTGGGGCAGAAGGGAACCCCAGTGAATGGGTCATTCGGAGGGCGCCCCCATGTGGCCTCCTGCCGCTGATACTCCTCCAGTGAACAGCTGTCAATCACCACGCCACTAGGCAACAGCAGGGGCAGTGACATCACTTCCTGAGTCAGCGGGTCCAGGAACTCCTCTGGGACAGGGGTGCCGCTACTGTCAGCAGGGGGTGGAGTTTGGGGGTGCAGAGGGGCAGGTTTGGGGTTTGGTGGTTTCAGGCTGTTCTGGTGTGCTTGTGCAATCCTCTCCACCTCCTGTGGGGGGCAGCAGCGGGCAGGACGCCCCCACACAGCAAGTGCCCGCAGGCCCAGGGGGGACCCTGCACCCCCGTTCGGCAGGGTGACCCTCAGCTGTGTCACAGCGCCCAGAGATCCCACCCCCCGACTCCACAACTCCGACTTCCTGGTGCCAGGTGAGGTGGGGGGCGGGGCTTCAGGGAATGGTGCGCGTGGTCGAGGGTGGGGCCCGCTGAAGACGACAGACAGCTCGTCCTTCAGCTCGCAGCGCCCCACCAATAGGAAGGTGGCGTCTTGAGGACCCCGGCCCGGGGTGTGGCTTGCAGTGTGGATCTCCAGCCCCCGTGAGGCCCCGCCCTGGTCCATGCCCTGGGGCCACAGCTGCACGTCCACCCTGCACACCTCCACCTTCACCCGGAACCGCAGCGTCACCTGCACCGGCGGCCGCAGGAAGTATTCCAGCTTAAATCCCCGCCTACGCACACATGGGTCCCCCGACAGCAGGTTCGACACATCATACCCATCCGCACTCAGCTGGGGGGGGGAAGGGAGAGAAGAAAAACAGGAGACAGAAGAGAAACCTCTATCATGTACGCAGATGCTTTGGCACAGGCCGGTTTCAGCCTGTTCAGTCTCCACGTACAAACACACACACACACACACACACACACACACACAAACATGGACTGGGCTAAAGAACACTACAAGGTTGTCTGTGACGCACATCCTTCTTACAGGGAGGCCACAGACCGGGAGGACGACAGGAAGGAGCGAACAAGGAATACGAACGCCATACACAGACTTCCGTCAACACACACACACACACACACACACAACCAAAGCAGCATTTTTACAAAGTTGTGGGTTAATACACAGTGTGTAGGGTGTGTGTTAATAGTGTGCAGGGCCAATCTGTACCTTGTTGCAGTGCAGTGTGTAGGGTGTGTGTTAATAGTGCGCAGGGCTGCTCTGTACCTTGTTGCAGTGCACAGTGGTTTCAAAGTGCGGCAGACAGAAGTCTACCACCATGGCTTCAGACTCCTGCAAAGGATAGAGAGAATATGTTTACAACTATCATGAATATGTTCATTACTATCATGCCCAAGATCAGATATTCACATTAAACAGACTCATTTAAGTACTTTAAATCAGACACATCAGCTCTCAGAAACGAATGCTTTTATTTTTCTAACGTGCTGTGGCAAAAGAAAATGTTCATGGACCTCTGGCTGAAAGTAGAAGTCATAAATGGTGGAAGTCAGAGAAATGTAAAATGTTTGATTTTTAATGTTTAAAATAACGCCATCGAACATCTCTCCAACCACCTTAGTTATGATGTCGTTTGGAACAAAATACCAGCATGCACTCGTGTCCCAGATCTGAACTGGTCACCACTGTCTGTTCCAGCATCTCTGCGTTTGTGTGAGTACCATGGAGAGTGGACGCCGGGGATGGTGATGTTATGTCACCAAGAACATTAAAGATCACAAGGTGCCGATCTGATCTAGAGCATCACTATGTATAACGGTTAGCTAATGGAGCTCTACCCAAGCCCATGTCCTGTCTCTGACAGCTGTCGGTTGTGCAAATCATACAAAGGCTAAATAAATACAGTGAATCACAACCATTTCCTGCGACCATAGTGATGCTATGAAAGCCAAACCAAGAATGTTCCCTGCCCTTTGACACTGGAAAAGCATCGCGATCTCAAGCGCCAAGATCACAACAGAGTGAAACTTCGATAACAGCCGGCTGATAATTGATTTTGCTGGACCGACTCAAAGGACTGAATGAACGAGGCCAGTTTGACATCCGACCTCTGGCATAAAAGATGACCTTGTCTTCTGTCACAGCAGGAGGTTGGGGGACATGAAATACGCCTCTACATTTGTAACATTTGAAGGGTAAAATACAGACGAAGCAGGAAACCGGCGAACCGCACGGCCGCTTTGAACGGCGGTTAACCGCCGAGCTGACCACATCTCGAGTAGGACCACCAGAACTTCGAGCTGCATTGAGTGAGTCCCACGACTATGTTCCTTCTCATTGCAGCCAAAAGAAAATCTTGTCCTCATAGACCATACAATTGTCTAGTATGGGGTCAACGAAAAGCGTAAGTAAATAAGTAGTTGCAAAGCCAAGTAACAAAGTTAGCAGTTTGCAAACTGAAAAGCACTAGCTGTAACGACAGGACTGACTGTATGGAAGTCACTGCTATCTTTGAAAACCCCTTGGCTAAGCTAGATGTGCAGAGGGCTGTCTCCACTTAGCTGACAAGATCATGGCAGTTACGTGATACAGCATTGTATTTATGTAGCGTGCACCTGCCTACCCACCTGCACACCGGAGGTCTCCGACTTTGACCAAATCTGAAGCTTGCTATCACTTCCAAAACATGTTCCTCCTACGGAAGAGTTTTCGGTGGTACCAGAGCACTTATAAGGCATCTCTGGAGGGACAAACTGAACGGCAGAAAGCTAACGCATTGTGTACATCAGCTTTGAACCGGTTACGTATGACATCACTCATGGTGTATTCTTGCTGTTGCAGGCAACTGCAAGATTTTACTATATACTTTTAACTGTAAAAAACTGTTAATAACTGAAACTAAAAACATATAGAAATAAAACTCAATTACATCATTTAAATTATTACCACGTTATATTTCCGATTAGAATCAAAATGTAGGTCTCGCTGCATTATTGCTATATTGTTTTTGGAATCTTGATATGTTGCTTCTTGACTATCGACCACAGTAAAACTGGTGTGTTTTCCTTGAAGCATTTATCATTGCTTTGCTGCAAGCCAACTAATGCGCCCACTTCTAGTTAGAAATCCAGCTTGCTGTTAATGCTTGTAAAAGCACTAACAATACGGTAGTCTACAATGCTATTTTAAGTTTCTCCTGGCAGTTTTAAAACAATCCCTGTGCTTTTATGCAGACTTGTTAGAATATATGACCGCAGGTTGGAGTGTAATATAGGCCTGCTGAAAGTAATAAGGCTTATGACAATGGGACAGCATAAATTAAGGTTCTCGCAGATATGAAACAAACATAAAATAAATGTAGAAATGTGAATTTACTTGCGTCTTTATTGTGTAAATGAATATTCACAAGGGTATGCGTTTCATTAATCCATTACAGTAACATAAATAATAAAGTGTAAAAAACAATAGTAGCAGTTTTTTTTTTCCCTCGAACATCACAATAAAAACATCTATTAAGAGTAGCAACAAAAGGAAACAAATGGACAAAATAGTTTTTTGGATATGTTTGTTTCATTTGTACCATGTGGTAGTTCAAAATTGAATATATTATGTATATATTTATATATATATATCATTTGTTTAGTTAAAAAAAATAAAAGCTGAAATGTTTAATTCATTCACATTAATAATAATCTTCTTAAATTATTCACACGCAATATATCAGTATACTGGAATAAATATATACACATAAATAACAATGATATTTATATTCATGTCCATTGCACCTGTCTTTACAAAGGCAGCAGCTGAGCATGACAACAGTACTTAGCAGCAATTCTAGCCTCCGGCCAGAAGGGGCAGCATCCTGCCAACTTACACATCTTCTCCTCACATTTGCATTTTGACAAAACTCAAAACAAAAAAATTTCCAACTAAATCCTCTCTTCTCCCTTCCTTTCTCACCATCCCCCTTCTCCCTCCCTCCCTCCTTCCCTTACTCTCTCTCTCTTTCTGGAGTTGTCTGTGCTGCTCATGGTATTGGTGTCACACTCTGACCCCCCATGTCTTCCTGAACGCACACAGCGGTGAGGGGCGGGTACTTCCCCTCAGATGAAAATAAAGATGAAACGCACCACTGAAAAGAACGCACACAGCATAAATACACCAGCAAATGTTAAGAATTTTCTCCGAAAATTGTTAATAATTTCAAAAGAAATCTCTTTTAATTCTGAAATAAACCCCACCTCTAAAAACACCAACAGCCCCACCATGACAGAGTCTCAACAAAATACACACACTCAAACACACGTGCACGCATACATAGTCATGCCCATGCTCTCTCTCTGTCACACACACACACACAGACATACGCACACATGCACACGCATGCAAGCACATGCGCTCATTCATATGTGTGCGCGCACACACACGCACGCACACACACATACGCCCTACAGTACAGATGTTCATCACTGCAGCACCTTTCTCATATGCTATGTGCTGCACGTCTCTGTAGCCTCTAACACACTGAAGCACCCTCACAGAGGACTCTCTCACTTTAGCTTCACTTCTCTTTATCCACAGAACTCAGAGTAAGCTAATGCACTAACAAAATCAAACTTTTTCTAAAGTGTTTTTTTCCCTCATCCTGTTCAGTTTCACTGCTGAAAAACAAGAAAATGTTGGAAAACTCCATTTCAAGTCAGTTTCCATTTCTGAATGGCCAGCTGTGAATCAGCACTGCCCCCTGGTGTTCATCTTCAGTAGCCCCAGTGATTGAAAGATTGTGGAGAGAAAAGCAGTCCTTTATTTCAGATACACACCGATGTTATTTGACCATGCTCTCCTGAAAAGTTTTGTTCTTCTCTCAAAGTCTCCACTATATAAGGAACTACACCTTGCAGTCTTGTACTCCCTGATAAATGCACCTCTAGCCCTCCACATTCTTCCCATCCTCCTATCCCCTCTTTCCTCCCTCCCTCCTTCCCTGGGTCTTAAGCAGGTGGCTCACAGCTTGACCTCAATCCTGTGTGCCATAGATCTGGGCTCTGTCAGAGATCTTTGGTCTCTCTGTAGGCAGATCTCATTGTCACGGTGATTCTGTATGAAGACAGATGGCCAACACCGCCTGAGTTTCAGAGGCATTCTTGAGTGTCAATGTGTCTGTTTGTCAGTGAGTGAGTTTGTCAGTGACTGAGTGTGTGCGTGCTTGGCAGGGAGTGAACAAGTGAGTGCATGTGAGTTTGTCAGTAAATGAGTGGTGTGTGTGTGTGTGTGTGTGTGTGTGTGTAGGTATGTGTGAGCCGGTCCCTCCAGTGTGTTTCTGGCCCCATGTCTCTGTGGGTGGTGTTTGTTTGCTGTCCTGTGATCAGCAACCCTCCCAGGATGCCGCCCAGATGGGGGTGGGTGGAATCAGATCTAGATTTTTATTGGATGTTGAGTTATGTGGAGTTGAGTGCTGTAGTGCCTGTCAGGTTTGTGATGTTCTTAAACGGAGCAGTTTGTGTTTGATTGTTGGTGTTTGACGCATGCCGATGGCGATGTGGCTCATATCTCTGTGGACTCGATCCTCTCCAGGCGGGAGTGGGCAGGCCAGGGCGGCGCCAGGTGGTGGAGGGTGGGGGTGTTGGCGGATGTAGAGGCGGGGGCCGGTGCAGGCTCGGGCGTGGCAGGGGGCAGGGTCTCTTCCTCGGCTGGGGGGGAGAGGGCGAGGGACAGCGGGGGGGGGGGGGGGGGGGGGGAGGCAGGGGAGACGGAGGAGGAGAGCTTTTCGTGCAACTGTCCCATTCGGAGCTCCAGGGCCTGGTTCCTCTGCAGGGTCTCCACGTAGCTGAGCTGCAGCTGGGCCTGGTACTGCAGCACGCGCTCCTTCTCGTCCTGCCAGATGTGGCGCTCCTGGGCGAAGGACAGCGACTGCCGCTGCCGCTGCTGTCTCTCCAGCCGCAGTTCCCCCTGCAGCAGCTCTAGCTGCCTGCGCAGCTCCCCGGACTCCTGCAGCTCCGCCTCCCGACGTTCAGCTTCCTGTTTCTCAGCTTCCCGACGTTCCGCCTCTCTTAACTCTGCCTCCCTAAGCTCTGCCTCCCTACGCTCCGCCTCTCGCCGCTCTGCTTCCTGTCGTTCCACTTCCTGTCTCTGAGCTTCCTGTCTCTGGGCTTCCTGTCTTTGAGCTTCCTGTCTCTGGGCCTCCTGTCTTTGAGCTTCCTGTCTCTGGGCTTCCTGTCTTTGAGCTTCCTGTCTCTGGGCTTCCTGTCTTTGAGCTTCCTGTCTCTGGGCTTCCTGTCTTTGAGCTTCCTGTCTCTGAGCTTCCTGTCTTTGAGCTTCCTGTCTCTGGGCTTCCTGTCTTTGAGCTTCCTGTCTCTGGGCTTTGGCCTCATCGCTTTGCAAGCTGAGCAGGGTGTCGGGGGATGTTGGGGGGGCACTGCCCGAAGAGCCCCCTGGGGAAGGAAGCTCTGCCCACGATACACCCCGAGCCCCACTGCCCGCACTAGCCCCACCCCCACTCAGCTCTCCCAGAGCCTGTTTGAGTCCCAGCACCTCCGCCTCGAACCCGCCCAGCTTCTCCCTCAGTAGAGCCACCTGCACAGAGAGAGAGAAACAGAAAAGAGGAAAACAGGAAAGAGACAGAGAGAGAGAGTCAGAGAGAAACAAAGAGAGACAGATTCACTCTCCTTTTCGCCATGTTCAATGCTTTAATGCTCCCAAACATAGGATGTGTATTCTGAAATGTTTTCACATGTTATGTGGGACTGGTTATGATGTTGGCTGTATCTGCTAACCAACCTGGAACGATACTGTGAGAAGAAAACCAGCCAGCCAGACAGACAGAAAGGCAAACACTCAGACAGACAGACAGGATGGCAGATAGAAAGACAGATAGGATGGTAGACAGACAGGTAGGGCAGTAGACACACACACACACACACACACACACACACACAGGACAGCACAGAGTACCTCGGTCAGGGTCCTCTGCAGCTCTCCCTGGCAGTGCTCCAGCTTCAGGCTCTTGCTGCTGTAGGAGTCCTTGAGGCCGAGCACCAGCTCCTCCCTCTCCCTCAGCTGGGCCGACACCTCCTTCAGCTGCCCCCGGAGAGCCACCATCTCCCCTGCCCGCTGGGTCACCTCCCCCTGGCTCTCCCTCAGCTGCTGCTTCAGCAGGGAGATCTCCCCTGCCTTCTGACACACCTGGAGGAGAGGGGGCAGAGAGCAGAGACAGGTATGCTAGCATGCTAGCCTTATTGCTCTCTGCTAACCTTGCATGCTAGCCTTATACCTCTCTGCTGGCCTCGCATGCTAGCCTTATACTGTGCCATTATTCTTGAATGTGAACCTGGTACCTCTCTGCTTATCTCACATACTAGCTCTCATTCTGCAGCTCTTGCATGCAAGCCTTGATAGCCTTGTACCTCTCTGCTAGACTAGCATGCTAGCCTTAGACCTCTCTGCCCGCCTTGTATGCTAGCCTTACACCTCTCTGCTAGCCTTGCGTGCCAGCCTTAGACCTCTCTGCGAGCCTTGCATGCTAGCCTTATATCTCTCCACTAGCCAGGGTTTTTGAACTCAGCCCTCACCCGTTCCAAGCAAAATCGGTCTTCCCTCCCTCTCCTCACCTCCCACTTGGTTTCCTCCAGTCGTGGCAGGATGTCAGCCTGCTCCTTCCTGTAGTCCAGGCACTTCCTTTCCAGCTCCTCTCGGTGGGCCAGCAGCGCAGCAATCTCGTCCTGCAGGCGGCGCTTGTCTTGCTGCAAGCGGGCGATCTGGGCCTGCAGGGCCTGCTGCATGCGCTGAGCGCGGCGGGACACCTGGGCCAGCCGCGCTGCGTAGTTCTGCCGCAGCTCCTCCATCTCGCGCTCCCACACCCGCTGCTTCTCCTCAAACACCTGCACGATCGCCGCCTCGCTCTGATCCAGGTTCCTCCGCATGTGAAGCACCTGCACGAACACCCAACACGCATGCCACGTTAATATGTTTGTAAAAATGCAATTCTGTAATGATCTTTATATTTTTAAAGAAGATATTGGCTAAATCTCTTACGAAATTCCATCACTGGTATTCCATCCATCTCTCAGTTTTTCCACTTTGGGTCTTCCTTTCATGACCTCAGAGTGACCCCTGACTCCTTACCTCCTGCTCTTTCTCCCAAAGCCGGTCCTCCAGGTCCTGGATGATGTCATCAGAGGAGGGGGAGGGACGCAGAGGTGGGGGGGCGTCACCCAGGTGGCTGAGGCGCTGGTAGGAGGAGGAGCTCTTCCCGGAGGAGGACCGGCCGCTGTCCGACGCGCACAGCCCGTTCTGGTACCCCGGTTTCTCCAGTGGTGCAGCGGGAGGCGCGGCTGCTGTGCCCAGCCGGTTGATGTGGCTGGTGGAGGCGCTGAGGGGGGGTAAGGCGTGTGGGGGGGCGTAGCCCGAACCTGAGCCCCCTGAGCCAGAGTACGTGGGCAGGCTGGTGAGGGAGTTTCGCCCCGAATCCGACAGGGCACTCTGCCCGCCCCCTCCCCCGCCGCCCCCTCCCCCGCTGCTCGGGCTGTACTGCTCCATGTGGCCCCCCTGTGTGGCAGGAGCTCCGCCCCCAACCCCAGCCCCAGCCCCACCCCCAGCGATGCCACGCCCAGCAGCCCCTCCTCCCCCGCCCCCTCCTGCACTCTGTCCAACCAGGTTCTGCATGGAGTGGAAGCTCTTGGGGACCACAGGTTTGAAAGCAGAAGGACGGACCAATCCAGCATTGTTCTGTAGGATGTTTTTGGGGTGCAGGGAGGGGAGGGGGATGAAAGAATGGGAAGGCAGAAAAAGAGAGAAAACAGCAACCCAGTGACTGAAGACATAAAACCATAAAAGCATAAAAATCAGCCCAGCTAGGCTTATAATAATAAATGCTAATTAGGCTTATCATTAACTACATGCCTGTGCTCTGCCTCTGTACTTGACCATCTGAGCTATTCCAACGCATCAGAAAATATAATGCCTGGTTACTTTACATTAACATTCAGGTGCTTAGCTGACACTCTTATTATACTTAAAAGTACTTAACAAAAGTACATCTAATTGTTTTAGACAATGCAGAGCTGATAACTGAGGTGTTAGCCTTGCAGCTAAGAGGAGGCTCTTCTGTCTAGACTCCTCATTTACCTGCAGTCATTTCTTATTGAGTTACATACATGTAGTAGTCAGTGTGAAGCTGCAGGTTTAAAAGTGTGGGCTTTGCTGTGTTTTAAAGTGGGCGTGGTCATGCCTGTACCTGCTCCAGTTTCCCAGACACTGGCAGGATTTTGGGGGGGTTATGGTTGTCCGATTTGGCCCCGGGAGCATCCCTGTACTGGGTCCCTCCCCCAGCCCCCCCAGCAGTGATTTTCTCAGTGGGAGGGGCCACATTGTTGCCGCAAACATCCACGGCCCCGCCTGCCCCTCGTGGCCCTGCCCCCTCTCTCCGACCTGCCCCATTCAAGAAGGCCGCGTTAGACGCGAGACGGTCACCATTGGAGACAGCGTTGTCGGGGGCGTTGCCAGGCTGCGCACGATCTGAGCTGCAGCTGCGGCCGTCACTGGAAGCGGTGCCCTCAGTCCCCTCGGATGTGGCGGCTGTGGTGGGGGCGGGGCGTTCAGAGCTGCAGCTGCGGTGGGCGGGGCCTCGGCGGGCTGGGGGCGGGGCTCGGGGCAGGGTGGTGCGTGTGCCCACGCTCTTCATGGCAAACTCCTGCTGTTCGCCTGCGACCCCACTGCCTACACTACCCATGGTGCTCTGCTCACTCTGCCCCACGCAGCTGACACCTGTCATCCCACAAGAGCATGCTACACCCACTAGCAGCTACGTGCACTGCAGAGAGAGAGGGAGGGAGAAAAACATGGGTTTTAAAAGATGAACATGTATGAGGTCACTGTGAGACAGGAGAGGTGGAGATAGAGATACACTTTTTCCTTAATAGTAAAAAACGTTGAGCTGTAAGAAAAAAAACCTCAGTGAATTTTCTTAAATAAAGACTCTTTCTCTCCTTTCCATTACTTTTTCTATTAGCAGCAGCAGTAGCAGATGTAGCAGTAGGGGGTAATAGTAGTGTTAGCATTATTATTTGAGATATTGTTGTTGCCGTTGTTCTCGTTGTGTATGATGCTATTGCAAAGCAGCTCACAGTTTGCAGAGTTCAGCCTGATCCTTGTTGTACACACAAAACCGTAACAAAACTCATACCAATCCACATAAACACAAAATAAATCACAATAACCAACACAAACGCAGCCAAACTCTCAATAACAGATTATCAGATCAAAAGCACAAATGGTCCCTGACCAACCACAAATCCAGTGACCGTGCCCAACCGCAGAAATCAGACACACATTTTCTGCAGTCTAAAGACACAGTGTGTACTTCCTCCCACACTGAGAGAAATATTTTTAAAATGAAAATAATATTTCAGATGAATCCGTACGTACAGAGCCTGTCAAAAAATGGCATCGAAATACAAAAGTGCAGGGAGACCAGATAGCTCAGTCCGCTGAGCAGCCATATCACCCACATGTCGATCCGAGGTTCAAGTCCCAGCTCTGCCCCCCATCCATACCCCCCCCCCCAAACACCCCCGCGACCCTCCAAGCTTTCCCCCTGTCTGAGTAAAGAAAAAAAAATAACAAAAGGGGGGTGGCTTCTCTACGATCTTTTACAAAAGAAACAAGAATGCAAAAGTGTTGAGATAAATGACCCTTTCCCTTACAACTGATGTTCAAATAAAAACACCAGAAATGCTTCATCAGGCAGGTAAGCATGTATTCTCCGATTCCTCAATCTTAATCTTAACCCGATGTCTTAATCTCAGGGTCAGTGAGCGAACAGGTATTCCCTGTGTGTGTGTGTGAGACAGAGAGAGCCATATTGTGGCTGTTCATATTGTTGTTTATCTACTTTGTTTTGTAAACAGAGTGTTTTGGCAGCAGAATTTGTTTACTTACATGCCAAAAAAAAGGTCGTTTGAATTTAGTGTCCTGTACAGGTGATAGAGGAACATCAGGAAGTTTGTGTTCCCCGCAGATAGAAAGACAGAAAGATAAATGCTTGATCCTCTGTGTGCTTTGTGTGAGCACTACGGCACATTGCTGATGTTTGGTTTTTAGGTTGAGGTCACTTTCGAAAGCTTTCGACGTCTTCATTTTTATTTATTATTTTTATTTATTTTATTTTACTTAAAGTTTTCATTACATATCACATTGGTCATACATTTACTAGCAGCATACATGAAATTACACAGTACATAAAGCGAGGAATCCGTTCAAAACTCCATTACAGTGAGGCCCACTGGAACGGCCTGTCTGTTAGTCTGAGAGCGGTCCCTCCACAGAGGGGAGCATGTGGTCAGTGTTCCGCTCCCTCTG
Source organism: Albula glossodonta (assembly GCA_019788955.1). Lineage (NCBI taxonomy): Eukaryota > Metazoa > Chordata > Actinopteri > Albuliformes > Albulidae > Albula > Albula glossodonta. The sequence continues at coordinate 181,469 of JAFBMS010000140.1, read as the reverse complement.
GCCTGCTCTGTCCGTCCTCCCCAGGGGTCAGAGTGCAGGCTTTACCGTAGAGCAGAGACGGTCCTCAGGAGAGGTCACAGGGCTTCAGGTTATTTAGAGAAACCAGCATAAAGACCCCTGTGTCAGGCTGCAATACTCCCACAGTGGAAATGGCAGAATCCAAACATTCCTCTTTTCTGTCATTCTCTTCCCTGCTACTTTCCCTTCCTTCTCTCTCTCTTTCTCTCTCTCTCGCTCTCTCTCTCTCTCCGTTTCAAGCTCCCCCTCTGTCAGTTCACCTGCTCTGCACACAGGGAAGCTGGTTTCTGATTGGCTGGCTGGGAGGAGGATGGAAACCCTCAGCTGTCTGACATGGGTAACATCCTTTCCTTCCAAAATTCCCATGACCCCTCCAGCCCCCTTGGGGTCTCATAGCTTGCCCCTTGACCCACCCCCCATCCCACCATAGTGAGACAGGACCAGAGCAGCTTTGTGCAGCTGCCTCCCTCACCCTGCACTGAGCTACCTCCCTCACCCTGCACTGAGCTACTGCTCTCCCTCTGCCTCCCTCACCCTGCACTGAGCTACTGCTCTCCCTCTACCTCCCTCACCCTGCACTGAGCTACTGCTCTCCCTCTACCTCCCTCACCCTGCACTGAGCTAGTGCAGTAGCTCAGTGCAGGGTGAGGGAGGCAGCTGCACAAAGCTGCTCTGGTCCTGTCTCACTATGGTGGGAAGGGGGGTGGGTCAAGGGGCAAGCTATGAGACCCCAAGGGGGCTGGAGGGGCCATGGGAATTTTGGAAGGAAAGGAGGGAGGCAGGGGAAGAGCAGTAGCTCAGTGCAGGGTGAGGGAGGCAGAGGGAGAGCAGTACCTCAGTGCAGGGTGAGGGAGAGCAGTAGCTCAGTGCAGGGTGAGGGAGAGCAGTAGCTCAGTGCAGGGTGAGGGAGAGCAGTGGCTCAGTGCAGAGTGAGGGGGGCAGGGGAAGAGCAGTAGCTCAGTGCAGGGTGAGGGAGAGCAGTGGCTCAGTGCAGAGTGAGGGAGGCAGGGGAAGAGCAGTAGCTCAGTGCAGGGTGAGGGAGAGCAGTAGCTCAGTGCAGTCCTCCCTCACCCTGCACTGAGCTACTGCTCTCCCTAACCCTGCACTGAGCTACTGCTCTCCCTCACCCTGCACTGAACTACTGCTCTCCCTCACCCTGCACTGGGGTACTGCTCTCCCTCTGCCTCCCTCACCCTGCACTGAGCTACTGCTCTTCCCCTGCCTCCCTCACTCTGCACTGAGCCACTGCTCTCCCTCACCCTGCACTGAGCTACTGCTCTCCCTCACCCTGCACTGAGCTACTGCTCTTCCCCTGCCTCCCTCACCCTGCACTGAGCTACTGCTCTCCCTCACCCTGCACTGAGCTACTGCTCTTCCCCTGCCTCCCTCACCCTGCACTGAGCTACTGCTCTCCCTCACCCTGCACTGAGCTACTGCTCTTCCCCTGCTTCCCTCACTCTGCACTGAGCCACTGCTCTCCCTCACCCTGCACTGAGGTACTGCTCTCCCTCTGCCTCCCTCACCCTGCACTGAGCTACTGCTCTCCCTCACCCTGCAATGAGCTACTGCTCTCCCCTCCTCCCTCACCCTGCACTGACCTACTGCTCTCCCTCACCCTGCACTGATCTACTGCTCTCCCTCTGCCTCCCTCAGCCTGCACTGAGCTACTGCTCTCCCTCACCCTGCACTGAGCTACTGCTCTCCCTCACCCTGCAATGAGCTACTGCTCTCCCTCACCCTGCACTGAGCTACTGCTCTCCCTCTGCCTCCCTCACTCTGCACTGAGCTACTGCTCTCCCTCACCCTGCACTGAGCTACTGCTCTTCCCCTGCCTCCCTCACTCTGCACTGAGCCACTGCTCTCCCTCACCCTGCACTGAGCTACTGCTCTTCCCCTGCCTCCCTCACCCTGCACTGAGCTACTGCTCTCACCCTACACTGAGCTACTGCTGTCCCTCACCCTGCACTGAGCTACTGCTCTCCCTCACCCTGCAATGAGCTACTGCTCTCCCTCACCCTGCACTGAGCTACTGCTCTCCCTCACCCTGCACTGAACCACTGCTCTCCCTCACCCTGCACTGAGGTACTGCTCTCCCTCTGCCTCCCTCACACTGCACTGAGCTACTGCTCTCCCTCACCTTGCAATGAGCAACTGCTCTCCCTCACCCTGCACTGAGCTACTGCTCTCCCTCACCTTGCAATGAGCTACTGCTCTCCCTCACCCTGCACTGAGCTACTGCTCTCCCTCACCCTGCACTGAGCTACTGCTCTCCCTCACCCTGCACTGAGCTACTGCTCTCACTCACCCTGAAATGAGCTATTGCTCTCCCTCTGCCTCCCTCACTGTGCACTGAGCTACTGCTCTCCCTCACTCTGCACTGAACCACTGCTCTCCCTCACCCTGCACTGAGGTACTGCTCTCCCTCTGCCTCCCTCACACTGCACTGAGCTACTGCTCTCCCTCACCTTGCAATGAGCTACTGCTCTCCCTCTGCCTCCCTCACCCTGCACTGAGCTACTGCGCTCCCTCTGCCTCCCTCACCCTGCACTGAGCTACTGCTCTCCCTCTGCCTCCCTCACCCTGCACTGAGCTATTGCTCTCCCTCACCCTGCACTGAGCTACTACTCTTCCTCTGCCTCCCTCACTCTGCACTGAGCTACTGCTCTCCCTCTTCCTCCCTCACTCTGCACTGAGCTACTGCTCTCCCTCACCTTGCAATGAGCTTCTGCTCTCCCTCACCCTGCACTGAGGTACTGCTCTCCCTCTGTCTCCCTCGCCCTGCACTGAGCTACTGCTCTCCCTCTGCCTCCCTCACCCTGCACTGAGCTATTGCTCTCCCTCACCTTGCAATGAGCTACTGCTCTCCCTCACCCTGCACTGAGCTACTGCTCTCCCTCTGCCTCCCTCACCCTGCACTGAGCTACTTCTCTCCCTCACACTGCACTGAGCTACTGCTCTCCCTCTGCCTCCCTCACCCTGCACTGAGCCACTTCTCTCCCTCACACTGCACTGAGCCACTGCTCTCCCTCTGCCTCCCTCACCCTGCACTGAGCCACTGCTCTCCCTCACCCTGCACTGAGCTACTGCTCTCCCTCACCCTGCACTGAGCAACTGCTCTTCCTCTGCCTCCCTCACTCTGCACTGAGCTACTGCTCTCCCTCTTCCTCCCTCACTCTGCACTGAGCTACTGCTCTCCCTCACCTTGCAATGAGCTTCTGCTCTCCCTCACCCTGCACTGAGGTACTGCTCTCCCTCTGTCTCCCTCACCCTGCACTGAGCAACCGCTCTTCCTCTGCCTCCCTCACTCTGCACTGAGCTACTGCTCTCCCTCTTCCTCCCTCACTCTGCATTGAGCTACTGCTCTCCCTCACCCTGCACTGAGGTACTGCTCTCCCTCTGTCTCCCTCACCCTGCACTGAGCAACTGCTCTTCCTCTGCCTCCCTCACCCTGCACTGAGCTACTGCTCTCCCTCTGTCTCCCTCACTCTGCACTGAGCTCCTGCTCTCCCTCACCCTGCACTGAGGTACTGCTCTCCCTCTGTCTCCCTCACCCTGCACTGAGCTCCTGCTCTCCCTCACCCTGCACTGAGCTACTGCTCTCCCTCACCCTGCACTGAGCTACTGCTCTCCCTCTTCCTCCCTCACTCTGCACTGAGCTACTGCTCTCCCTCACCCTGCACTGAGCTACTGCTCTCCCTCTGTCTCCCTCACCCTGCACTGAGGTACTGCTCTCCCTCTGTCTCCCTCACCCTGCACTGAGCTCCTGCTCTCCGTCATCCTGCACTGAGCTACTGCTCTCCCTCACCCTGCACTGAGCTACTGCTCTCCCTCACCCTGCACTGCGCTACTGCTCTCCCTCTGCCTCCCTCACTCTGCACTGAGCTACTGCTCTCCCTCACCCTGCATTGAGCTACTGCTCTCCCTCTGCCTCCCTCACCCTGCACTGAGCCACTGCTCTCCCTCACCCTGCACTGAGCTACTGCTCTCCCTCTGCCTCCCTCACGACCATTACATCACCACTCCCACCCACTGGGGCATGCGCAGGAGCACACACACACACACACACACACACACACACACATTTACACACAGACACATGCACACACACTGTCATAACATTCATACATACATTTGCAAACACATACACACATTCACAAAGCATCAACTCATAAAAACTACCACGCAAAAAGAGATTGTGAATAAAGGATTGGGCTGTTTGTGTCTCTGAGCCAGAAGGTGATTAGAAACATTTCTGTAAGTGTGTGTATGTGTACATGGATGGATTTGTGTATGTGTTTATAAATTTGTACGTGTGTGTGTGTCATGCTCAGGTGAATCACATTGTGTATGTACCACTCAGGGGTCAGTGTCGCTTGTGTACTGTCTTTGAGAATACTTGTTCCTCCCTGGGAACCAGACAGAGTGATAAATCTCTCTACTGCCTCCTCTACACACGCACTACCCAACGTATTCCACAACAGACTCCAACCGAAAATCTTCACACTGCTACAGCAGTTACCATATCTACACTACTCTTAACCCTCTGCAGCTAACATGTCCCCTACATCCTCTAGAGCTAACCATACCCCCTACATCATTAACAGATAACCATGCCCCCTACATCCACTACAGCTAACCATGCCCCCTACATCCTCTACAGCTAACCAAACCCCCTACATCCTCTACAGCTAACCATGCCCCATACACCCTCTACAGCTAACCATGCCCCCTACATCCTCTACAGCTAACCATGCCCCCTACACCCTCTACAGCTAACCATGCCCCATACACCCTCTACAGCTAACCATGCCCCCTACACCCTCTACAGCTAACCATACCCCCTACATCATTAACAGCTAACTATGCCCCCTACATCCACTACAGCTAACCATGCCCCCTACACCCTCTACAGCTAACCATGCCCCCTACATCCTCTACAGCTAACCATGCCCCATACACCCTCTACAGCTAACCATGCCCCCTACACCCTCTACAGCTAACCATGCCCCATACACCCTCTACAGCTAACCATGCCCCATACACCCTCTACAGCTAACCATACCCCCTACATCATTAACAGCTAACCATGCCCCTACATCCACTACAGCTAACCATGCCCCATACACCCTCTACAGCTAACCATGCCCCCTACATCCACTACAGCTAACCATGCCCCCTACATCCTCTATAGCTATCCATGATGCCTACATCCACTACAGCTAACCATGCCCCCTACACCCTCTACAGCTAACCATGCCCCATACATCCTCTACAGCTAACCATGCCCCCTACATCCTCTACAGCTAACCATGCCCCATACACCCTCTACAGCTAACCATGCCCCATACACCCTCTACAGCTAACCATGCCCCATACACCCTCTACAGCTAACCATGCCCCCTACATCCTCTACAGCTAACCATGCCCCATACACCCTCTACAGCTAACCATGCCCCCTACACCCTCTACAGCTAACCATGCCCACAATATCCTCTACAGCTAACCATGCCCCCTACATCCTCTACAGCTAACCATGCCCCCTACATCCTCTACAGCTAACCATGCCCCCTACATCCTCTACAGCTAACCTCGTTCCCTACATCATCAACAGAATAACCATGATCCATAAACCCTCTACAGCTAACAACGTAAATTCCACCCTTTACAGCTATCAATATCCCCTACATCCTCCACAGCTAACAATGTCCCTTCTATCCTCTATAGTTAACAATGTCCCCTACACCTTCTACAGCTAACCAAGTCCCCTACACCCACTACAGCTAACAATGTGCCCTGCACCCCCCAAAACCACTATACATAGTGTCCCTTACACACACTGTACTACACACTACCTCTTTCACACACTCAACTACACACTTCACCTCTTACACACACTGTACTACACACTACTTCTTACACACACTGTACTACACACTGCACCTCTTACACACTACTGCACATTACTCCATGCACATTTTTATAAAACACAACAAATTGCTCCTCCTAATAAGCTCCTATGACAGTCAGGTCCACTTAGAGCATGATAAGCAGTATTATCCATGACTACCCTCATTAAACACGGACACACTGTCATACAAACATACATGCATACACACACATAGCCTGTGATTTCACGGGGAAGCACACGTGCAAATACAAACGGCAGTAGTCCTGAAGCTGAAGCGCTACATTTGCCTAACATCACACGCGAAACAGAAGAGTCAACCGCCGCGAGGGAGGAAGAACGAACGAGCACGGCTATTTTTTCTCTGTCTTTTCCCCGTTAACGCATTACATAATGCGTGTCGGCACACACCACGCTCCGCCGTGCACTGTGCCTCGATCCGGGAGAGAACGCGCCACAATCACAGTCGCACAACACACACGCACACACAGACGCGCGCACACACATACACACACTGCGCCGTTTTGCTATCTCGATCTTTGCATTGCCTTTACTTCCACTCGGGTGAGTAATACTAACGACGCAACCTTCCCCCTATCCTCACACAATCTCTCTCTCTCTTTCTCTCTCTCTCTCCCTCGCAAACTCAACATCAGTTGTATGCATTATCACCGAGCATCCCTGCAATGTCTAACACAGAAGAATAATAATAATACTAAAAACATAAAGATAATAAAACGGCCCGTATTTTCAAGCGCAGTGGAAAGGAAACGCAGTCACGCGCGAGCAGCCGTTCGGCGCATATGTATTTCTGCACACTGACACCCTCCCGTAGCTCCCTGCTCTCATTAGCGTACTCACTGATTTCACCACCACCGTCAGCGATGCGTGATTCTTCCAATTTCCACGACCGTTCCCCGGGGTCGTTTCACCGCCTGTCCAAGAGTCCGGCCCGGTTCAGAGGTATTACGGCGGTGGTTTTTGTTGCGGTGTGTATGTGTGTATATGTGTGTGTGTGCGTGTGTGTGTGTGGGTCGCTTCGAACGCAGCTAGCTGCTGTCGCCTGTGGCTGCGAGCATCAGCTGTTCCACACACCCACCAACGGTCCCGCCTCCCGGCGCACGCCAATACCGCCTCCCTGCTTCGCGACGGGTCTCAATGGACATGCGCAGTACCCGCATTGCCTCAGCTCGTTCACATGACTACTGTGTCTGTACACGGCGTCTGTCCGCTTCTGCCACTCAGTTTCTGCGAACAGTATTACTATTTGCATGGATGATGCATGGATCTGTGCATCTCTACGCTGCTTGTTTTGTTTCTAGTCCATCACACCTGCAAGAGGAGGCAGTTAACTTATTAAAATGACTGTCCTCAACCCTCCCACAGTAGCGTCGGAGTATGCCAGCTGTAGGGTGGGATTATGCCAGCAGTAGGGTGGGTTTATGCTATCAGTTGGGTGGGTTCATACCAGCAGTAAACTGGGATTTTGCCAGCAGTAGGTTGGGTATTGGCCAGCAGTAGGTTTGTAGGGTGTAAAATAGTCGCTGGCTCTCCTGTAGTACTGTGTGTGGCCTGCAGGGTGTAAAACAGTCGATGGCTCTCCAGTAGTATTGTGTGTGGCTTGTAGGGTGTAAAATAGTCGCTGGCTCTCTCCTGTAGTACTGTGTGTGGCTTGTAGGGTGTAAAATAGTCGCTGGCTCTCTCCTGTAGTACTGTGTGTGGCCTGTAGGGTGTAAAATAGTTACTTGATTATAGTAGACTGCATAGTAAGAGAGAAGGAAGGGGGGGGGGGGGGGGAGGCAGAAAAAGGAGAAAGGGCCTTTGGGACAGAGAAAGAGATGGAGAAGAATAGAGCAAAAAAAGTGGGGAGTGAGAGAGCAGGATCAGTTGCAGATGTTGAGAGAGTAATGGAGAAGAGGAGGGGGGGGGGGTTGACTTAGTGCTGTCCGTGGTACTGAAACACTACTCTGGTGCTACACTGCACAGCACAAAGTACATAAACCCACCCACCCTGTATAAGATTCATCTTATTTACTGTATCATGGACTGGCATATCATGTCATATAAAAACAATAAATCACAAAGTCATAAACCAAACAGGGCATGAACCCCACTGCCCACGTAGAACTGAAAGGAGCAGATAAGCAGTCAGCGCATGGTGGACTGCTCGGGCAGTAATCCTGAAGCTGTGACCTCCAGTATGGTTAGAAGAGGATCAGCAGCGTCTGAGGCCGGTACTCTACTCTTTCAGCTCTTCCCAATGGCCAGCCTGAATACAGTGGGAGACCCTGCTCCTTTCTGAAGCTTCAAACTCTGGCCTCTAAATAAGAAGCTAATGAGTGAAACACAATCCTAAGCCCAAAAACACCTACTCAGGGTGGACAGTGGGTCCCCTACTCAGCTGCAGTGCATAGCGACAGACAGACAGATAGACAGACATGCAGATAGATAGATAGATAGAGAGCACATTGAAATTGTTGTGTGCCAGGAAAGCTGTGGAAATGATGTTAAAGCAGAAATGTTCTCTGAGTTTGTCCTCTCCTCTGGGTTTGGCCTGAAACAGTCAGCTTAACAGCTGCTGCTCTGAGGGGCATCCCTGAGCGTGGGGGTTGGGTGGGGGGGGGGGGGGGGGGGTTGTATCAAACCCAGCAGCTCTGCACAAATAAAACAAACAAACACAATAGAAATAATACAAGTCCGACTGGATCAGGAGAGTCAGTGTACTCTGTATGCTTAAGCCCTCTCATTGCAACATTCTGAGCGTTATAACAGCAGCTGAGACTACAGTCTCACCAGACACACCGGCCTGTACATCCCCAAATCTGATATACCTTCTGTAAATTCATTAAGGGGCCTACTTCAGTGCTGAGGTGATGGATGTTCTGTACTGTATTACAGTTAGCCGAAGTTAGCTCTTCTGTTTGCCACGGTCCCCATGCTGAGCTGCGCACACACTCACACAGACGCGTATACGCATACACATGCGGGTGCACACACACACGTACTCATGCACACGTACACACATGCAAGCACACACACACACACACACATATCAAACACAAATCTTCCAGAGCCCTGCCTGCCTTCCCTTTCCATTCACAAATTCACTGGCACCATTAGCAGCGGGTTCCAGTTGCCATGGCGACGTGCTCCATCCAACGCGAGGCCCGGCTGGTGTCATGTGACGGGGAGAGGTGAAGTGCTTTTGCTGGAGAGCACAGCCAGAGAAAGGAGCACACATTTGGAACACACTTGTCTGCGGAATCTATTCAGAGGGTAATTCAGCTTCCTCTCGGCGAGGGGTGACAGCGAGAACATGCGGCGTGTTTGCTGCCCAACACTGAGGCGTACGTCTCTAACTAGAAGAACGCTCTAGACTGCAACACCAAAACACGGAATCAGCTGTAACCCAATAAACATTAAGACAACAAACAAATCCACACAGTGTTTTTGGCTCCCATTTCCCCAATTCTTAATTTCAACCCTACAGCTTAAGACCATCTCCTCAGTAAAACCGTAACATTTCAAACTTTTATCTAGTATCCCCCATATATTGTGTATGTATCTACGATGTATGTACAGCACATACTGTGGGTCTATGTCGCTCATGCAATTAATGCCCTATAGTTTTGTATTCAATAGCATATTATTAATGGTGCGCAAACAAATGATAATGCAATTGTTATTAGTCATAAATGAAATGAAAAAGCCACTGAAGTATGTTGATTGGGAGGGAAACAGCAGTTGTCTGGATAGCATGTCTCTCCCTGGTTGCTCTGTATGGCTGTTCTATATGTCTGTACTGTGTATGCTTGTATCTGCAGGGACTGGTCCTTCAACGCCACTGTTAATCTGATCCATTTTCCAAAGCAGCATGCAATGTGCATCTCCAGCCAGTGGGTGGCAGTGTTTCAACACACTCACACTAAGGACAGCACAGGCCGAAGCAGCAGTATGGCTCAATATGTGACATGATGCTGTGATATCGTGGGTGAGTGTCTCTGTGTGTAGGTGTGTTTGAGTGTGTATGTATTCTGTATATTCTAAGAATAGGAAGCTGTCTTACTTGTCTTTAGTTCGTCATTTACTTACAGCTCTCAGTAGTTTTCACTGAAAAATAAGAAATAGATTTTGAAGACAAAATCTCCAACAGGATTCAAACTCTCAGACCTACGGCTTGTTTTCATTGAAGAAAAGTGGTTTCTTAGTAGATGGCTTTCATGAGATTGGCATTAGCGTTCTGCATTTACGATGCTGCAGAGATGTTTTCCCAGGTGCTTGAAGGAAGGGCCAGTCTGATGAGATAATACAGAGAGAGGCCATTTGGAAGAGTGACATATTTAGCCAAATTTTGCTAGTGTAAACATGCCCTTACTTTGACCTTTTGAAGCAGAGAGAAGGGGACAGCTGACCTCTGACCTTTGACCCCCGTCATAGGGCCAAACACAAAAGAGCAGCACAAACATGTATTTACACTGCAATTTTACAGTGAAATGTTGCACAGATATTGGAATAGGAGCATTCTTGTCATGCTACAACCATGTGGTAATGGGCAAATCAAAATTCTGTTCCAGAAATCCATGTTTATTGACATTTTGGCCGGAAACTTCTCTAAAGCCATCTTTGCATTAATTTGCATGAATATTGGCATCAGATGTGCTGCAGTCACACAGTAAATTCAGAGGCAGGTACTTCACACAAACACCAGTCTTACAAAGTAAATTCTAATTGACATGCAGATGCAGGCAGTAAATGCAGACAGTAATTGCTCACACTACATTCAGACAGAGGGACAAGGAGTAGACAGGAAACGTAGACATGCAATTGCAGACCTTAATGCAAGCACAGTTACATAACGTGAGTGCAGGTGTGAAAATGGCATGTAGTTTTATTCAACAATCGAGGTACAGGGACAGATCATTTCAAATGACCAAATCATAAAGCTGTGTAATACATACAGTACCAGTCAAAAGTTTGGACACACCTACTGAAAATCATACATTTCTTTTTCTTATAGCCATTTCACTTAAAGGGTTATGTTAAAATAACAGAAATTTGTTTCTTACAAAAATATAAAGAGTCAAGTTTATGTCCATGCAAAATGTTTTGAAAACTGGAAATTGGTTTAAATATCACAAAGATGTTATAGGTACAAAATATTAACAGAGTGATTGCAAAGTGATTGTAGGTGCCACAAGTACTATATATTATCTTGAAAACCATCTTTCCTGGTCTAAACACCTGAGATAACCATTTACATCATGACAAGATAGAGTGGATACCAAGGGACCTGTTTGGTAGAGAGCTTTTGCTTTTTGTTGTAATAATCAATAATATGGCAAGAAAAGCTAAACTTTGCCAAAAGAAACATCAGTCCATAATTACTTTAAGAAATGTAATGTAATATAGTATCGTTCCAGAAGAGGAAGACCACGGATTACCTCTGCAGCAGATGACAAGTACGAGAGTCATTAGCCTAAGAAATAGCCAGTTAACAGCACTGCAGATTAATGCTGAATAAATGCTTCACGGAGTTCTCGCAGCAAGTGCATCTCAACGTCAGCTGGATCAGGGCTTCATGGTAGAATTGCTGCAAAGAAACCTCTTTTGAGGGATATAAACAATAAGAAAAGATTGGCGAAAGGTTTGGGCAAAAGATTACAGTCAGTGGACACTAGAACAATGGACATGTGTTCTGTGGTCAGACATGTCCAAATTAGAAATGTTTGGCTCCAAGCGTTGTGTTTTTGTGAGACATAGAGAAGGTGGACGGATGACACCAGCATGTGTGGCGTCCACTGTGAAGAACTTGTGGGAACTCCTTCAGGACTGTTCTAGAAGCATTCCAGGTGGCTACTTCTGGAAGCTGGCTGAAAGAATGGCAGGAGTCTGCAACGCTGTCATCAAAGAAAAAGGGAGCTACTTTGAAGAATCTAAAATTTAAGATAATTTTGACTTGCTGAACATTTTCCTTGGTCGTTGTAATATTTGATTTGTATTACTTCATTGCTTTGAGGCCTTCTTCTAAGGCAAGTATACGGCAAATAACATAGCTTTTACGGCTAACATAACTTTTGACTGGTACTGGTAAATAAAAGCGAAATTTTATAAACAGTGTAAACAATACAAACCACAACAGCACCAAATACTTCAAACTAAAACATAAGGCAAGAAGGTGCTGGTGAACTGGACACCTCGGGTGTGACAGAAACAGAGCGAGAGAGAGAAACAGTGAGGGGGGATGACAAGCAAAAGACGAGTCTAGAAGGAGAACGAAAGAAAATGAATGAATGAGAAAGAGAGAGAACGTGAGAGAAAGAGAGAGAGGGCAGAGTTTAGGCCAGGCCTCCCCCCTGCGGATGGACGGGGACAACTGGAGGATAAAAATACAGGGATGTCCCCACTACAGCCACGGCGGGGGGGGGCCCTCAGCTCTGGGTCTCTCTCTCCCCCTGACCTGTTAGTGTGCCTGTTAGGACCCCCCCCCCCCACCTCCCCCCGGACGTGGTACAGCCAGACACCACAGGCTATTTTAGGCCTGGGGAGCGGGGCATGTGGGAGGGCCAGGTGCTTGATTTGGGAGATTGGGGCAGACAGAGGGTCTTTTTGCGCTGTGCTAGTGCACTGGGTGTTTGGCTGGAGGGCCGAGAGAGATAGAGCGGGACAGTCTGAGAGAGACTCAGCATCTCAGCGACAGAGTTAGAGGCAGAGTTGGACAGTTGGAGAGACACACAGGAGGACATGGAGAACGTGCGGGTGTTTGACTCCCCAGGGAAGGGTCGAGGACTCCGTGCTGCCAAGGAGATGTGGGCCGGGGACGTGGTGTTCTCTGAGCCCAGCCTCGCCGCCGTCGTCTTCGATAAGTAAGGAAGCGACCTAATGCATGCATGGGTACACAAAACTCATATACGCACACACACCGAAACGCACATACTCACTCACATACATACATACATACATACAATAACTTACATGTATACACACCCATATATTACAAACCTATGTACATTCATGCACATACACACACACACACGTAAATCTGCATGTAGCTCACTGTGGTGATGTAGGAGAGGTGACACTTATGTGGGCTCTTTTCTGCCAAACAGCTGTCCAGTACAAGGGTCCAGGTCCCCGGAAATCACCAAAATAATTATCTTCTACTCCGAATCGTAATATACCTTTCAGGAATGTAACCCAACATTTTAACATTTGCATTTATTTGATATCCAGTCAGTTATAATGTGTTCATCTTAGCCTTAAACCATTTTAAATGGTTCTATTTCAACAATTTTTTAAATGTAAATTTTGCTTACAGTACTGAATATTGAAATGTAAGTATGGATCAGAAGCTCATTTTACTTGCATTGTATCTTGGGTGATTCTGGAGCATGCGGTTCGTATTAACACATCAACTTCTGTTTACTGGAGATGGGCATTTCTACAGCAATTTCACAGTAAAAGTGATTAAGATTTTTCTGTTGTACGTACTTTTCTGTGAGTCTGGAAAGCTATTAAATTATGGAACGGGTAGCAAGCACAGTTTAAATAGCTTGCGACTGAATGGCCATTGAAATATAAATACATTTGAAAGTGGTTTGAGGAGATTAGCGTCTATATCAGGCACGGGTTCTGGCAGAATCTGAGACTGTTCCACAGTGCCAGAGATAAGATCCTCAGTGAATGGCTATTTCAAAGCATGCTGATTACTCTGCCTTTATTGGGGAGGTGAGACAGACCTACAGGTTAGCCATGCTATGGAGAGAGCAGGCAGACGGTCTGGGAATTGAAACCCGCTGGTGTGTCCCCCCAGTCCAATACAGAAGTTCGCACCTTCATTTTCCAGAGCTCAAAATCCATGTCTGCCTGAGCCACTTAGTTTTTGACAGAAAGAAGTCATTTTGAAATCAAGAATGGTCTACTTCCTGTTTGATGAGGAAGTGTGTTTCACTTGGAGAAAGAACCATTTCCTGTTTGACAGTAGGAAGTGATTTTAAGGGCGAAAGAAGACACAGGAAGAGCAGACCCGTGTCCGTTATGAAGGAAGGTGGAAAGACAGACAGATCTGTGTGGTTTTGATAGGAGTGAGTGAGAGAGCTGAGATATTCTGTGGTGTACTGTTATCTGAGCTCAGGGGTCTCAGATGAGACTTACAGAGTGCCGAAGTATTAACACAGCCTTACACCAGCCTATTATAGCACACTCAAACGCCCAGTTATGCTGCTCTCAGAGAGTTAGCTATGCTACGCTCACAAAGTCAGCCATGCCTCACCCACTGAGTCAGCTATGCTACGCTCACAAAGTCAGCCATGCCTCACCCACCGAGTCAGCTATGCTACGCTCACAAAGTCAGCCATGCCTCACCCACCGAGTCAGCTATGCTACAGCCACAGACATACAGTCCTATCAAAGCACAAAGTAGCTTTTATTGACTGTTAATTGTAAAAGAAAGGGTTCATTTTCTGCCATGCTTTCATCGGTAGTTTTACTCAGACATCTCAACCATCTCAGTCTCACACAGCTCATCAGAGCACTTTGTTCAGACTCTGTGCTCTGCTGGAATCACCCTAATTAAAGGCGGAGTGAGAGGAGCATTATAAAGGTTCGGGTGTGATTGGATGGAGACTCCGCGCTGCTGCAGGGTAGTAAATGGGTCCGATGAGAGCAGTTTACCTCAGGTGATCCGGCTTATGTAGCGACTGAAGGCGGTGGATGGAAATGCCTGCTTTATGGTTATGATATCATGCTGCACTGCCCTCCACTGAATGTGCGTGTGTGTGTGTGTGTGTGTGTGTGTGTGCACATAAGTCTCTGTGTGTGTGTGTGTGTGTGTATGTGCGCGCACGCAAGCCTGTGTGTGTGTGTGTGTGTGTATATATATGTATGTGTGCATGTATATATGTGTGTGCACACACACAAGTCTGTGTGTGTATGTGCATGAGTCTGTGTGTGTGTGTGTGTGTATATACTGTATGTATGTGTGCATGTATATGTGTGTGTGTGTGTGTGTGTGTGTGTGAGTGTGTGTGCCAAGCCACTCTCTCTTTCAAACACCATTGAGCTCATGATAAGCTGATTCTCGAGCCAAATATTTTTCATATTATTGTCAATAACTGTGTAATAAGTAGTGTACTTATTATTCTTATTACTACATTTTATTCCTATTATTATTCCTTATTCATGTATTATGTACTATGATAATGTCTGATTGGCTGATCTCTAGTCTTCAGCCCGTTGTGCTGCCATTTAGGTGGCCTAGTGTTTATTGCCATCATGGCCTCTCAGGTTTAATCAAGATTTATCTGAAGCAGTTTTTTCTGAAGCACACAGTTTTTTCTGAAGTGCAGTGTTATCTGAAGCGCAGTGTTATTTGAAGCACAGTGTTATCTGAAGCACAGTTTTATCTGAAGCGCAGTGGCCTGTGACTCCACAAGCTAGCTCAGTGTTACTGACAGAGAATAACACAGTGAGAGAGACAGAATGACTACATCAAACTTCCCAGAACTATAAACAAAATACCCAACTTCAGGACCCTGCCTGAAACACAGAAAATACAGAGTTAAACCAGAGATTTTCACCATAACTAAGCCTGTCAACACATCTGTAACACTGGCACATGTCTCGTTTTGCTGATGTCAATGTCTGAAATAAACCACTCACTGCCTGCCTTTTAGGCCCTCTATCAATCAGCTGATATGATTGGTGTTAAAAAAATGTTTCTTGCATTCCAAAAGTGAGCAGGTTTACCTCTGCACTGCTCAGCATGAGTATAGCAGGGAGGAATTAGCCCGGCATGCAAGGCTACTGCCGTGCTAACAGACGCAGATAAGACAGCTGGCAAATGAACATGTCCCGAGCAGGGGGGTCCCTGTGGGGTGTCCATGGCGACAGCGCCCAACCCCACCCCCCATGGTGTTATATCAGGTTTCATTCCCTGATTCCCACAGCTGTCACACTTGTCCTCTGTGCTGCCTGTCTGTCATTCGGCCTCGCTATCTCTCGATCAGCCTACCTACCAGATTATCTGTGTGCATATTTACAGGCTGTGCACAAACAAATGTTAAACACATGCACACGAGCACCTTATATCTCTGTCTTTTTCAGTCTATCTGTCTCTCTGTGTCTGTCTGTCTATTCACACTTTTCTCTGTGTCTGATGCTGCATCCCTCTCTCCGGCCTCTCTGACCTCCCTCTCTACCTCTCTCTCCTTCCTCCGCCCTCTCTCTCCTCTCTCTCCTCTCTCTGACCTCTCTCCCTCCTCCTCCCTCTCTCTCCCTCTCCTTCCTTCTCCCTCTCCCTCCCAAATTCAAATTCAAATATAAATGTGCTTTGTTGGCATGGCAAGATCATTTTGTATTGCTAAAGCATAAAATATAAGATACAAAGAACAGTGAACAAACACATTTACCCTATTGAACAGATGTTTTTTTCTGTACTTTTGGGCTATAAACTGTGGTACATTTCTTAATTACCCTATACCCTCTCTATACCTCCCTGTCTCCCTCTCTCCCTCTCTCTCTCCCTCAGTATGGTGGAGCACGTGTGTCACAGCTGTTTCAGGCGGCAGCAGAAGCTGCAGCGCTGTGGCCAGTGTAAGTTTGCACAGTACTGCGACCGCACCTGTCAGCGCGCTGGCTGGAGCGAGCACAAGCAAGAGTGCGCTGCCATCAAGGCCTATGGAAAAGTGCCCAACGAGAATGTGCGGTGAGGGCCCCATTTACTGCACACGTTACCCTAAATTTGCATGTGTTAGCTTCAGGTTGCATATGCATACGCCTAAAGTTAAAGCACATTAACCGATGTATGTTGTATGAGCTTAACGCATTAGCCTCACATTGCACATAGGTTATCATCACATTACGCATGTGTTAGCCTCACATTGCACATAGGTTATCATCACATTACGCATGTGTTAGCCTCACATTGCACATGTGTTAGCCTCACATTACGCATGTGTTAGCCTCACATTGCACATGTGTTAGCCTCACATTACGCATGTGTTAGCCTCACATTGCACATGTGTTAGCCTCACATTGCACATGGGTTAGCCTCACATTGCACATGTGTTAGCCTCACATTACGCATGTGTTAGCCTCACATTGCACATGTGTTAGCCTCACATTACGCATGTGTTAGCCTCACATTACGCATGTGTTAGCCTCACATTGCACATGTGTTAGCCTCACATTGCACATGGGTTAGCCTCACATTACGCATGTGTTAGCCTCACATTGCACATGTGTTAGCCTCACATTACGCATGTGTTAGCCTCACATTGCACATGTGTTAGCCTCACATTACGCATGTGTTAGCCTCACATTGCACATGTGTTAGCCTCACATTGCACATGTGTTAGCCTCACATTGCACATGTGTTAGCCTCACATTGCGCATGTGTTAGCCTCACATTGCACATGTGTTAGCCTCACATTGCACATGTGTTAGCCTCACATTGCACATGTGTTAGCCTCACATTACGCATGTGTTAGCCTCACATTGCACATGTGTTAGCCTCACATTACGCATGTGTTAGCCTCACATTGCACATGTGTTAGCCTCACATTGCACATGTGTTAGCCTCACATTACGCATGTGTTAGCCTCACATTGCACATGGGTTAGCCTCACATTGCGCGCTCGTTCCCCAGCCTGGCGGCACAGATCCTGTGGCGTATCGATAAGGAGGGGGAGGTGGTGTCAGACCTGCAGCTCACCACGCTGGAGGACCTGGAGGATCACGTCTCGGACATGCCTGAGGATGACCTGAAGGAGCTCAAAGTCGACATTCATAACTTCCTTGACTACTGGCCTCGCAACAGCAAGCAGCACAGAGTGGACTACATTTCCCACATCTTTGGAGTGGTGAGGGCCTCTATTTCTTACTATTCCTCCTCCACACTCTATTTCTTACTATTCCTCCTCCACACTTTATTTCTTACTATTCCTCCTCCACACTCTATTTCTTACTATTCCTCCTCCACACTCTATTTCTTACTATTCCTCCTCCACACTTTATTTCTTACTATTCCTCCTCCACACTTTATTTCTTACTATTCCTCCTCCACACTCTATTTCTTACTATTCCTCCTCCACACTCTATTTCTTACTATTCCTCCTCCACACTCTATTTCTTACTATTCCTCCTCCACACTCTATTTCTTACTATTCCTCCTCCACACTCTATTTCTTACTATTCCTCCTCCACACTCTATTTCTTACTATTCCTCCTCCACACTCTATTTCTTACTATTCCTCCTCCACACTTTATTTCTTACTATTCCTCCTCCACACTCTATTTCTTACTATTCCTCCTCAACACTCTATTTCTTACTATTCCTCCTCCACACTTTATTTCTTACTATTCCTCCTCCACACTCTATTTCTTACTATTCCTCCTCCACACTCTATTTCTTACTATTCCTCCTCCACACTTTATTTCTTACTATTCCTCCTCCACACTCTATTTCTTACTATTCCTCCTCCACACTCTATTTCTTACTATTCCTCCTCCACACTTTATTTCTTACTATTCCTCCTCCACACTCTATTTCTTACTATTCCTCCTCCACACTCTATTTCTTACTATTCCTCCTCCACACTTTATTTCTTACTATTCCTCCTCCACACTCTATTTCTTACTATTCCTCCTCCACACTCTATTTCTTACTATTCCTCCTCCACACTTTATTTCTTACTATTCCTCCTCCACACTCTATTTCTTACTATTCCTCCTCCACACTCTATTTCTTACTATTCCTCCTCCACACTTTATTTCTTACTATTCCTCCTCCACACTCTATTTCTTACTATTCCTCCTCCACACTCTATTTCTTACTATTCCTCCTCCACACTCTATTTCTTACTATTCCTCCTCCACACTCTATTTCTTACTATTCCTCCTCCACACTCTATTTCTTACTATTCCTCCTCCACACTCTATTTCTTACTATTCCTCCTCCACACTCTATTTCTTACTATTCCTCCTCCACACTCTATTTCTTACTATTCCTCCTCCACACTCTATTTCTTACTATTCCTCCTCCACACTCTATTTCTTACTATTCCTCCTCCACACTCTATTTCTTACTATTCCTCCTCCACACTCTATTTCTTACTATTCCTCCTCCACACTCTATTTCTTACTATTCCTCCTCCACACTTTATTTCTTACTATTCCTCCTCCACACTCTATTTCTTACTATTCCTCCTCCACACTCTATTTCTTACTATTCCTCCTCCACACTCTATTTCTTACTATTCCTCCTCCACACTCTATTTCTTACTATTCCTCCTCCACACTCTGTTTCTTACTATTCCTCCTCCACACTCTATTTCTTACTATTCCTCCTCCACACTCTATTTCTTACTATTCCTCCTCCACACTCTATTTCTTACTATTCCTCCTCCACACTTTATTTCTCCACCACTCTTCAAGTCCTCCTCTGTTAATTTACCAATTACTGGTGATTACAAGTAATTTCTCCTCATCTTTCGTATTTTTAAGTTGTAGATAGTGATAGTTATGATCAGATAGTGGTTATATTTTATAATGATGAGCCCTGTGGTTATAACCCTCTCTATCTCTCTCTCTCTCCCTGTCTCTCTCTCTGTCTTTCTCTGTCTCTCTCTCTCTCCCAGTCTCAAATTTAAATTCAAATTCAAATGTGCTTTATTGGCATGACAAGATAATCTTGTGTTGCTAAAGCATAAAATACGAAGAACAGTAAAGAAAGACAATAACAACTCTCTCTGGCTCTCGTCTCAGATAAACTGTAATGGGTTCATGGTCAGTGATCAGAGAGGCCTGCAGGCAGTGGGCGTCGGCCTGTTTCCAAACCTGTGCCTCGTCAACCACGACTGCTGGCCCAACTGCACCGTCATCCTCAACCACGGCAAGTGCGTACCCCACACATCACTTCCTGTCCAATCATGAGAGTACCCCACACATCACTTCCTGTCCAATCACAGGAGTACCCCACTCATCACTTCCTGTCCAATCACAGGAGTACCATATGCATCGCTTCCTGTCCAACGGAGTAGGGCAAAGTGGGATTGGGTGGGGGCGGGGTTAGCTGAAGGCAAGAGAGGCAGGGGTTTGGGGAACTGTGCCTAGTTGGTTTTAGGAATTTTGGGGTATTGGGGGATTAGGGATTATGGGGGTTTGGGGTTTGGGGGGTTTTGTATTATTGTGTGTGTTGTTGTGATTCAATGTGTGATGTGAGAGAGGTGAACAGAAGCTGCATAAATTAACATAAATTAGAATAAATTAACATAGTATTAATTACTTTAACACTGGGAATCTGCAAAGCTTTTCAGCTGTCATCTTGCTCATTTCCACCACATAGCTGTAACACAGAGATTGCTGTGTTTGAGTCAGGCCCAGGGGCTTCATGTGGAAAAGATCTCTTTAATGTGACTAATGTAACAGTGCAGGTGTCTATATTTTGAGCTGCTGCTTTTGATGGTTTAGTAAGCTGTGAACACAGAGTTGTGTGTTCTACAGGTGTGTGTACAGATTAATTTAGAGTACAGTGTGAGTAGGAGGTAATGGGGAGTGGAGTAAAAATGCACTGTGTTCCTGTACTGAGTAAAGTGTAACAGTAGAGTAGGTAGTGTGGAAGTATACTGTATTACTGTAGTGATTACAGTGTAAAGGTAGTGTTTGAGTATACTGTTTGCAATCTGTCATTTTTATAACAGAACATATGCAGTACATCATAACACAAACATACAATATGAATGGTGCATATGCATAGAGCTAATTTGAAAGAAAATTCTGAAACGAGACCTGAAAAAGCAAAGTCTTAGTCTCCGTCATGCATTTGATTGATCAAAACCTTGTCTTTCTTCTCCAGTTCCTGCTGCATTTTGATAATGTGACTGACTTTCCTCAGTAACATAAGTTATGTATCCAGTGGTGGTAATTCTCAATCGAATTCAGTAATGGTTTCAGCAAATCCTAACTCGTCTTCTGATTTGACATACATGGTTTGCTGTGTCACATTTACATACAAGAAGTGGTCATTTCCTATTGACCAAGCTGGGGCTCCAGGTGGATTGGGAGTTTGGAGCTCCTCTGCAGACTGGGCCATAGATGAAGTGGTGGCTACTGCACTAAGGTATTTCAGGAGTGCCGTTGTCAGGAGGTCCCTGTGAATTCCTGTCACACTTTCTCCCTTGCACTGGTCTTCAACATTTGGACACTACGCCAACAAGACAAGACAAGTTTTGCCTTGTCCACCTCCGTTAGACCAACAATCACTTCTGAAGTGGCCTGCTTCCCTGCAGCAGATACATCTATCTGTAAAAGAGCTTTTTCTAAATCTCTGGGGTCCATTTCTTTGTGGTGGTCTCTGCCCCTCGCTTTGCCCAACAGCGCCTCCTACCGTGCCCAGGTTTACCACAGCTGTAGCATAAAACAATTCCAGAGTATTATAGTTATATTGGGGTCTATAAGTAATATGAGAGCGTTGCGCTTGTATACATCACATTGCGCTATTAGACCTGATTTGAACACGGGATCCTGCTGAGCGATATCGGGTACGCCGCTGTAAGGTAGGAAAGCATCCGAAAGCCTAGAAGAAAAATGCTGCAGGGTGCTCTCCTTTTCTCATTGTAACCTCTGTTATTTTCTCCCGGTTAGTGACTCTTGTCCCCAAGACCTCAAGCAATGCTTCTTTCCTCTCTCTATCAATAGAAGTTTTCCTCTGTACGTTTTCTGGTGGGGGCCCTTGCTAGTGCATGTTAGAGGACACATAGTCAGGACCACAGAAGCATCTAATGATTCTGACTCCGTGGGGGTGAGAGTCCCAACAGTGGTAGTGGTGACGGTGCCATCTTCCTCACCTGGGAGTGCGGTAGTACTGGAATGGATCAGCGACACAGGGAAACCTAACTGTGCGGTCAGAGTGACGATCATAACTGTCCTGCAACTGAGAGGGTTTCTCCCAGAAATCATCATTTCTTTTATTTCTGTTCCGAAAATGTAGTAACAACCCTGTAATATTGTTTCCAGGCATTGTGGAATACACTGGCCAGCAACTGTCTTGTTCAACTGAACTCTCAGTCACATTTCTCATCATAAACTGATATGCCGCTTTTTGCTTGTTGTAAGTCAACAGATAGCCTTTCAACAGATGACTTACTTAAGCGTGTGATTTCCAGCTTTAACTTCTGCAATTTCTTGTTTCAACCGCAATCTTTCCTTCTTCAAAGCAGTTTCACTTGCCTGGTAATTTTTCATAGTCATTATACTTTTGCTAATTAGTGAGTGAAAGCACTTTGTTTTCTGTTTCACATGCTTCTTTCTCTGACCCAACATTCTTTGTTAATTTGTACGAGGCAAAAATTGCACTAGCAACCTTTCCTTTCTTGTTTTTCTGCATTTTGGGATAATTTTCAAACTGAGACCCGGCCCACTCATAGGGTTCCTCCCCGACACTCTCAATCCCATTGAAGATTCTGCATGAACCGCGCATTATATATTCAATATATTTAACAATTAGGTCCTCCATTCTTAAACTGTTACACAATGCAGGAATTCAGCAGAAACCTCTATTTGATTTCTCAATCGACTCTACATTCTCTAGTTACCTTAAAATACACATAAGTCACGCTACCTTTTCCATTTACTTTAGGAATTTCACTGCCACACAGCCACACTATTTCGGGCTGTCAATAACACTGTAAGTTACTTTACAAACTTTGTTCCAATTGCAGCTTGCGACCACAGTCCTGCAGGCCGATTCGATTGCTTTAGAATCTTAAAAATTGTTTTCAAGGAAATATGACTCAGACGCTTAGTTTCAGTTACGTTAGAAACTTGACAATTCTGAAACAACTTTTACCACCATTGTACTTCGGGCTGATTCAATTACTGTATAATCTTTTTAGAACTGTGAGGAACTATGACTCAGGCACTAAGTTTCAGATACGTTTCAATCTTGACAAATATGTCCAACGTGCTCTGGGTTCAGCAGAGTCAAAATGAACCCCCGGCACTCAATGAAATGAGTCTTTATACAGATACAGAGCTTTGAGCAGGATAGACAATAATTAAATAACCATCAATCATACCATGACTGGTGTAGCGAGGGGAGGTCATGTGATTGAATACAGTAGATGTGGTAACTGGATTATCTCCCATAGCAAGAGCAGTTTTCAATCACCCATCACTACTTTCGTTAGAAGTATCAATTGCTGCAATGGCTAGCTGCAGCCAAAGTGACATTTGCAGCCTGTGAGCAGAGCTGTGGTTACAACAGGGCCATCTGGACAAATGAATACAGGTATTTGCAAACCTTAAGTGAGAGAATCTTTGCTATCTTATGCTGCACTGAGTGAGCTGGTTTAGGGAGTTGGACCAAAATATTACATGTGTGTAGTACAGTGTATGGCTTGTGTCTGAGTATACTGTGTTACTGTAGTGAGTACAGCGTAAGGGTAGTGTTTGAGTGTTTGAGAATACTGTGTTGCTGTAAAGTCTGCTTCTTGTTTTGTCTTTCAGTCAGTCGGCTGTGAACACTTTGTTTCATTCTCAGAGGAGGTGGGTCTGTATGACACCCCAACCCCCCCACCCCCCCCAAAAAAAAGAAAAACATCCGACATCCTCCATGTTTACCATCACTCCCCCCTCGTACAAAAACACCTCCATCACAACCCCCATCCTCCATCACCCCGTCATCTGTCACTGTTCCATTTCACCCCCATCTCTGTTCCCCGAGCTCCCTAACCCCCTAACCCCCCACACACGCCCTGGGCTCAGTGCTGCGGATGAATGGCCCTTCAAACGGGTCATGTTTGGAGATCTGTTCCA
Organism: Albula glossodonta; assembly: GCA_019788955.1. Taxonomy (NCBI): domain Eukaryota; kingdom Metazoa; phylum Chordata; class Actinopteri; order Albuliformes; family Albulidae; genus Albula; species Albula glossodonta. The sequence continues at coordinate 157,735 of JAFBMS010000140.1, read as the reverse complement.
AAACCGAGCTTACAAACAAACCCTGTCCCATTTAGACAGCCGTAAATATTTGGTTTGACATCCAAATAATCTCCAGTCTATTCTTAATTACAACACAATTTTTAAGATTCTGGTTAAATAAAGTAGTGAAATGCTGGTAGGATTTGGGATATGTTTTGGTTATACTTGAGCAGAGAGAACCTTGATTGGTTTCTTCTCACACCTGTCAACATAAATGGGGGCAAGGAGGCAAAATAACTTGGTTTCGGGATAAAGTCTCCAGATTTGAGCAGATTGAAGTCGCTGTCAGACTAACCTCAGCATCACGCGGTCCACTCTCAGCCCGGGGGGGAACTGTTACCCAGAAAGCCCTGCGGGGGTCAACAGTTCATTCATGCGTGAAAAAGAGTGAGAGGAAAAGAGTAATAAAGAGCAAGGTGCGGGGAGGTTCATCCTCCCTTTCACTCCTTCCATCTAACCCCTCTCCTCCCACCACCCCCCACCCTGCCCCCCCAGGATTGAGCTGCGCGCTCTGGGGAAGATCGCGGAGGGAGAGGAAGTGACCGTGGCGTACGTGGACTTCCTGAACCTGTCGACAGAGCGCCAGCGCCTCCTGAAGCAGCAGTACTTCTTCGACTGCACCTGCCACCACTGCACCAATCACATCAAGGACGACATCATGATGGGCGGCCTGGAAACCGAGGGCAACAAGGTGGGGGGGGTGGAGGGGGGCACATGCCTGAGGGCGGAGCCACACACTGCACGCTACCAATCACTCACACACGTGCACATATAGAAACACACACACACACACACACACACACACACCCACAGGCACAACTGGCTGTGATTCCAAAGGTCTGCAGTAGCTTGTGTGCAGCAGACAGTCACACTGACAGCAGTGATCAATAAGCACAGCTGATTACACCGTTAACTCGCCCTGTCTCTGCTGATTTTAAGGTGGAAAAAAAAAAAACCAGCACACCCTGTAGTTCTCCAGGACTGGGACCGGCTGTCCTTCACATAGACAAATGAATACTGTTTGATGGCTATCCAAGTACACACTAGGTCATTATTTATGTCATTTGTAAATTATTAGAAGAGCAGTAAATTTTATACAGGTAAGAGGTTAGAGTTTGCTGCTGCAGCTCCCTCTAGTGTCTGAACGTGGAAGTAGCACACAGCACAGGAACATGACCAGCAGGTGTAGCCATGTGACGTCACAAATAAAGTTTTTTTTTTTTGATGCACACGATGATGTTGATGAACTATTAAGCTGCCAATTACGGGTTATTGGGATTTTCAATGAATATCCTTCCTGACCATAGCTCTATTAATTTTGCATGGGTGCTGATGGGATGGGGGTGCAGGAGGATAAACCTTGTAGACGTAGATGACATCTAGGGCCAGCCTTTGACCTTTGCACAACCTTTGACCTTGGAATATAATGGGGAGTGAAATCAAAGGGGTGGAGGGTGTGTTCCATCCCATAATCCCTTGTGGTCCTCACCCTCTCCCTGTTCCTGCAGCCCTCCGAGGAGCTGCTGAAGGAGGTGACGGATTACAGCCTGCAAACTCTGGAGAAGATTGAGAAAGCTCGCCTCGATGCCGATTACAAAGAGGTAAAACACACCTTCATTCGCCCTCCATCCCTCCCTCTATTCCTCCTCTAACCCTCCCTCTCAAGCTGTGTAGCGCAATGCAGGCATGGGGTGCACATAGAGTAAAGGTTGCAGGTTTTAGTCCCAGGTGGAAAACTGCAGCCATTTCCTTGAGCATTGGTATTTAACCTAAATGGCTTCAGTTACTATCCAGCTGTACAGACAGTGGTAAGTCGCTGTGGATAAGAGTGTCTAATGTAACGTAATCCCTCCATCATTTTATTCTTCCCTCTGCACCCAAAGAGCCTCCCATCCTGGGTGCTGGGACCACACAGTGAACCAGGGCATTACTTTAGCTCATAGACTACAATAGAGTAGAGTAGAACAGTTTGGAATAGAACAGGATTAACGACACTAAAGTAGAATAGACTGAAATAGACTGGTATACAATAGAATGAAGCATGTATACTCACTGAACATACAGGCTTACACAGTATATCAGCACTTTGCCCTGGTGCACTTTGCATCCATAGATATGATCTGAGAGTGAAATCATAGTTTTCTGACCGTGCCCCCCCCCCCCCCCCCCCCCCCCCCCCCCCCTGCTCAGGTGGTGAAGCTGTGCCGGGAATGCCTGAAGAGGCAGGAGCCCGTTCTGGCAGAGACTCACCTGTACCTGCTGCGCGTTCTGAGCGTGCTCAGTGAGGTGCTGTCCTACCTTCAGTTCTTTGAGGAAGCAGCTGGACACGCCCGCAGGATGGTGGATGGGTACATGTGAGTGTCACACACCTGTGTGCGTTACTACCTGTGTGTCATACTCTCTGTGAGTGTGCGAGAACTTCTGTGTGTTATGGCCCGTGTGTATGTGTGAGTACCTGAATATGCTTTTGGGACAGGTGTGATTGAGTGTGTGTGTGTGTGTGTGTGAGTGTAATTAAAGGAGCTCTCTGTGTCCCACGCAGGAAGCTGTACCACCCAAATAACGCCCAGCTGGGCATGGCCACGATGCGGGCGGGCGTGACGCACTGGCACGCCGGGCTCATCGAGGTCGGGCACGGCATGATCTGCAAGGCCTATGCCATCCTCATGATCACACACGGTGCCACCCACCCCATCACCAAGGACCTGGAGGTATACACACACACACACACAGCACACTCACACTTTCCTCCATAATTCTCTGTAGCACCACTGTATGTTTGACCCCTGACCTCTGACCCCCAGGCAATGCGCATGCAGACAGAGATGGAGCTGCGCATGTTTCAGCAGAATGAGTATGTGTACTACAGCATGCGCGAGGCCGCGCTGAAGAACCAGCCCATGAGCATGATGGCCGAGCCCGTCGCCGAAGGCATCAAGAGCCTGTTCCGGAAGAAGTGACATCGCCACCGCCGCCACCAGGAGACAACCCCAGCCAAACGCCGACTGACCAGCTGACCAATGCTCACTTTTTAATGAACCTTATGTTTTAGAATAGCTTCATTCATCTGGTCACCCACAGGCCCACCACCCCATCCCTGCATTCAAACCAACAAGCTTCTGGTGAGACAATTTTAAGATATGAACAGGACTGACACCCCACAGAAGGGGGGGGGGGGGGGGGCAAAATGTGCCTTTATGCACCCCACCACACTCATTTGTGTAGATTTGCATAGGTGAGACTTTTGTATATGACATAAAACATTTCCAATTAAATGACTATTAAGCAATATTTACCTTTCCCCTTAAAGACACTACAGTATTCCTTTCACTAGACTCAGAAACCACTTCAGGTCCACCTATACCACAAACCTTGCATACAAACCTAACTGTGTAAATTTTATCAATATGTAAGAGGTGGTCTTAGTTCACACATGGTTATGATTGGTTGAATCTTTTGAACACAGCTTGTTTCATTTACATAAGTCTTTTCTTCATAACGGATTCTACTGGTGAGCAAACTGCATTGATGAATTACGTGCTGCAGCACAATGTACATTCTGTTTTAATGTATGGATCTGCGATAGGCACAGAGCGACACAATACTGCTCTGACAGGGGTTTGGTGCGTTTGAGACACATACTGCATCTACACAGGAATTTGCACTAAATAAAGTTCGTAGCTTTTTGAATGGTCTCTGGTTGTCCATTTGGTTGAGAAACCAGGAGCTAGCAGAGCCTGTGCAGACTCAAAGCTCCCAGAGGCTGAATGAGTTTCATGCACCATTCAAACACAAATCTCCACACGCTTTTTGGCTTTTTCAAAAGTTTTTATTAAACCCACTGTCGGCAGGCTAAATGCGCTTGCTGATCCTCTTGTAAGTGATTTCCCCCAACGTCATGGTCTGAAAGAGGAAACAGTGACATCTACTGGAGGGGTGTGGTAGCACAAAGGTACAAACTCATACAGAGTAACAAATTCATGAATGACAGCCAGACACGAATCATGCGAGTGATGCCAAAGTGCTTTACCATAGCCCAACCCCTGAGCGAGTCAGCACTGAGCAGACTGGGCCAAGATCATTTCTAGGAAAAACTGGAACAGAGTTTGCCCTCCCATGGCCTCCCATTTCTACAGAGGGTCAGGCCACAAAGGACATTAGCAAATTCAGCATGCATGCCTTACAACTCAAGTTATGGGTGTGCAGCTTAAGTCCTGCCGGGCTCATGAGCCGTTTGGGTGGTGGGGTTTACTTCAACCCTGCAGCTAATTCAGTCCACAGAAATCAGGCACCTGGCCACTGATCTCAGATGCACTAAAACCCCACATGGGTTTTACAGAGCCCAAAGGGATTTGAATGTTTCATAGGAATCATTTGACCCAGCTCAGTGCTGAACCCAGAAGTCCCATGATGCAACACTCACATTGACGATGGTATCTGGGTCCGCCAGCTCCGTCACGGACTCGATGCCTTTCAGGGAAACCTTCAGCTTGCCGTCCTCCAACCTCACCACCGTCTACAAGAACATGGGAGGGTCACAGGTCAGGTCAGGGTCCAGGTTGCAAGTGTCAACAGGTCCGCTCAGGACTTTTGCATTGTTGGAACATTTCAAGCAATTCATACTCCTTTTTCATATTTGCACAAACATCATCTACCACAAAATTAAATTTACTTTGCCTCAGCACAATCTTTAATGACAAATACTACAAAATAGCATCGCCACCGATTCTTATCGCAAACATTGCACGCGGAATCAAGAGCTTTGCCCACCTTGACCTTTTCCCCCGTCAACGTCTCGACCTCACCCTCCTGGCCAATCGTGAAGGAGTTCACCAGGACCTTAGTTCCGGTCGTTACCGTCACCTTGAAGTTATCACCGTTCTGTTCGATTTCCGAAACACTCTTGACGTCTTTCCCCTTTTCAATGAGGTCGTCTGGGAGCCCTGGGAGAGCGCACGACAGGGAAGAGGACCAATTAGATTGAAAAGGCTGCTCTGCTCGGAGTCGATTCCTAGATCAGTTCAGTTGTTGGAAGAAAAGTCAATTTAACAAAAATAAAAAATAAAAAAAGCATGTGCCATAAATCCTGCGTCCGTTATGCAGAGATTTAGACAGGAACAAAGAGGGGTTAGAGAAACAAGGTGCGAATACTTACTGAACTATTAGCTGCAAAAGTAACCGGTGCATATTAATGGTTATTTAAACCAATGCAAGCAAGCAATTCATTTTTCAAATTCATATTAGAGGCGTTGTGCACTTACACCGTATGGATACAAAATACTTCTAGCTAATTTTTGATGGAAAAAAAAACCGTTCTCGCTTTGTTTTTGCAGCAGATCCTGCATAATTTGCAGGGGGGGAATTGATACTGCACTCACCTATCGCCTTCATGAAAGGTACGAAGTTCTCGTGCGACTCCAGCTGGTATTTCCCGGCGAAAGCCATGACTAAAAGCGAAGGAGAGAGTGAGAACAAGAGCTTTGGTTGTCTCGCTTTATACCCCTCAGCCCGTAAAATAATTATTAACCGAACGCGGTGCACCCACCCCCTCGGACTCCCCATCGCCATATCCGGTGATTTAACTGATTAGTTATTATGGAGATCTCATTGACGATTGAGAAACACCGCCGCGTGGCCCGGCTGAGATACCATGACCCGATTCAAAATCGGATAAACGCTAATTATTCTCTTTTCGTTGCCAAGATAACTTTAACACTTTCTGCAAGCGATTATTTGGTCTTGGACCCAGAGGACTCAAGACAGGAAAGAGGAACGGAGGATATTGATGTTTTGGCAGTTTTTGAATTTAGTTAGACTTTTAACGCTCATCATTTCGTTATACCAGCAAATTTGTATTAATTGTTGCGGTTTGCGAGGATGCCAGACAGCGTGTCGCACCCGCCATTACAGGTCACGCGCAGCATCTCGCTGATAAGGATAACACTACTATCATAATTCTCCAGGGTCGTGTGTGTGTGTGTGTGTGTGTGTGTGTGTGTGTGTGTGTGTGTGTGGAAAAGTGAGAGAGGGAATCTGGGATAGAATGAGGAAAACTATTCTTTGCAGGCGTACAAAGGGCTTACATTTTACAAAATCCCTTTGTCAGCTCTGTGGAGCTCAGTGCTCTTTATTTTGTCTAGAAGGGGAGCTGTTTGGCTTATTTGTGGTAGTGATCCTTCTCAATTCTTGCTTTTCTGACATTCAAGAATGCTGTCTCCTCTTGTCTGTTTTTACTTTTGTCTATGTTTGTGTATGTGTGTGTGTGTCTGTCTGTCTGTATGGTAAATATATGTTATAGTATGTGTGTGTGTGTGCGTGTGTGTGTGTGTGTGTGCGTCTGTAGTAGATATAGACTATACGATAGTATTTGTCCCTCTGTGCACTGTCTCTGGGCTCGATCAGTGCTGAGTCTGTATTGTACAGATAAGACCGCCATAGTAAACATTCAATCTCAGTGTTCCCTGGACTCTGTGCCTCTGAGAAAGACTATAGTTTAATAGTGAAGAACGTAGAAACAAATGCTCACTCACTCTCACACAGAGAAACTCTCTCATATGCATGTTTGAAAGGTCTCGGCCCACAGAACAGAGGTCATTGTGGGAGGTCCAGCTGTGGCTTAGTTAAAGCAGAGCGCTGTTAAGCACTCTGACCCAAACACAGAGTGCTTATGCAGCACAAGTCTGTGACTGGGGAAGGCCCGGCCCTGACCCAGACAATTGGCCTTCCATGGCCTATAGCCTCGTCTCACTCCTACGGCTCATGTGTATGACATCATCACTGTGAGTCTGAATAATGCCTCTCTCAGTCCAATGTAGTGTAACCCTGCTCTGCCTACGGGGCCGTGCTTTGCTAATATACCAGCGTTGTTTTGCTTTTCCTGAGGGAACTTTCCATAAAATGGGTGTGACAAAGACAAAAGATAAACCATCCAAGGATCAGACCAAATCCTCTCTCAGAAGTCTGCTGGCACCAATCAGATCGCAGCAAGCCGAGGCCAGGAAGATGACACCGAGTGTCTGGACTTGGGCATCCTGTGACCTTGCTCCTGATCTGGCAAACCAGAGTCCCCACTGGCTGGATACACCGTGAGAGATAAGATAACCGACATGAGGATGTCCCGCTCAGACAGAGGGGATTATGGGTAAGAACGTTGTAAGGGAGATACCCTCTCTTCATTAGCTCCAGATCTTACAAGCAGCTCATAAATGACAACAGCACAAGGGGCACAGGGCTCTGCTCCTGCAGGGCCAAAGTGTGTGCTGATTTTAGCTTCAAACAAATACTCTTTTACGGCTTTAAGCAGGGAGCACAAATACTCTGGATTCAAGCAGACAACACAAATACTCTGGCTTTAAGCAGGAAGTACAAATACTCTGGGTTTAAGCAGGGTGCACAAATCCTCTGGGTTTAAGCAGGGTGCACAAATACTCTGGCTTTAAGCAGGAAGCACAAATACTCTGGGTTTAAGCAGGGTGCACAAATACTCTGGCTTTGAGCAGGAAGCACAAATACTCTGGGTTTAAGCAGGGTGCACAAATCCTCTGGGTTTAAGCAGGGTGCACAAATACTCTGGCTTTAAGCAGGAAGCACAAATACTCTGGCTTTAAGCAGGGTGCACAAATACTCTGGCTTTAAGCAGAGAGTATTGGGTCGTTCCTCTAATCAAACCACCATAAAACTCTTTTTTCCAAGGACACCAAGTACAGTCTATAGCTGAGGCTCAGCTGGCATAAAATTACAAAATGGATCGATAGCCGTTCCTTTGATTAGCCTACCGGGTGGAAAACAGACTGGCGTGAACATGCAACCTTGATATGCTAGCCTGGGACTCTATCGCAGCTATATTTGCCTGAGACTGTAGCCTACAATACAACTGCTGACACGCGAGCCTGGGAGAGTAATAGCTAGCCATGTTAGCCTGAGAGAGTAAGAGAAGTATGCTAGCCTATCTAATGTGTAGTGCACTAGCCTCAGAGAGTCGGAGGTCCTGATGAGTGCAGCTATGCTAGCCTGATCCACAGGCCACACTGTGCAGAGAAGAGGAGCCGCTAACTTTGGCTAGTAATGCTGAAGCCGCCTCTGCACTCAATCAGGTGTTTTACTATCTGCTATCAGCTGCAGTGCTGTAGCTTGTGATTTGCGCTGTACTTTATCTTCAATAAAACCTTAGCATGTGACTGGATAAACTCATGATAATCACAGTGTCACTCCAAGTATCAGGTGTAAAATCTATATATTTGTGTATCTTCTTCCGCTGATCCCAGCAGTGTTGGTATGAGAGAAGATTGCCCCCTGGTGGTCAGACAGGGAGCTTACAGAGCAGGCATGGACACTGGTGCTCTAATCAACTTTATTTATGACATGATCAGTTCTGCCTCCTTCATCTATCACTTTACAGGACCAACAGTGCTTTAACTACATTTATACACATATATCCATATCAATATGCATTACAAATGCAATAGATGACAATGTAAAGTGTATTTACAAGTCAGGTTTCATCTGGGTTTTATACAGAGGACTTCTAACGAGAGAGGTATTAGTGGGATAGTGTCTGTCATAACTAAGCCCCCCCCCAAACCCCACATTTCCTGGCCTTTTATTGGTGGGCCTGATGTGGATGAGTGTGGCCTGCAAGGTTTAGGAGCCTCACAAGGATGTCTCCTCCAAAACCAGGACTGCTGCTCTCTGATTGGCTGATATCATCATTGTCATCATCACCAGCCAAACATGACTGGTCAAGGCTGCAGCCGTCTGTAGGGAAATGAGAACAAGGAGATTTGAAATGTAGGTGGAATTGAAACAGAACTCAAACTAAAATGCAAATCTACAAGTGTATGAAAAAAAAAAAACATTAATGGAAATAAATGGTAGTGAGCTGTAGTACAGTGGGTGGTTAGGCTGCCCCCTGCTGGTATCTAAGTGCAGTGACTCTGAGCTGTATGACAGTAGGTGGTTAGGCTGCCCCCTGCTGGTATCTCAGTGCAGTGACTCTGAGCTGTGTGACAGTAGGTGGTTAGGCTGCCCCCTGCTGGTATCTCAGTGCAGTGACTCTGAGCTGTATGACAGTAGGTGGTTAGGCTGCCCCCTGCTGGTATCTCAGTGCATTGACTCTGAGCTCTGTTACAGTGGGTGGTTAGGCGGCCCCCTGCTGGCTCTGACCTGTGCTGCAGCAAACCCCTGGAGCAGCGCAGCGGCCCCGCCCATCCCCGCAGGCTCCGCCCCCCACCTCGCAGGGGGTAGGCAAGAGGCTCTCCTCCGCACAACGCGCCGTCTCCACAGTCCCCAGCAAGCAGCCCAGCTCCTCCCCACAGCAGATACTGGGGCCAAAGCAGCGGCCCCGGCCCCCGGGGCCACACGCCAAGCACTGCAGAGAGCATGGGGGAGAGAGGAAGGGAGGAAGAAACAGAGGGAGCAAGAAAGGGGAAGAGACATGAGGAAAGGGAGACTTGAAACTGTGATCTGTTGCAAGCCAGCTAGCAGAAACACTGTGCTGTCACTAAATAAAGGGTTTGTCTGGAGTACAGTGCTTCAGGTGCAGTGCATCTTAGTATGACAGAGAATAAAAGCTGTAAAAAAAAAAAGGATGTGTAAACAAGTTTGAGATTAGCCAAAACAGCCATTTTTAAGTATAATTTCACACACACTCACCTTCCGTAGTGGAGCGTCCGGCAGAGCTCTCTTGCCCCCGATGGGACAGTTGGAGATGTAGCAGGCTGTACAGACAGACAGAAGACATAGCAGACACACAGACACAGCGGCGGCCGACATCACTGCCACAGAGATAGGAAAAGGAAGGACAGAGAATCAGAGCACAGATTCTACAGACCCACTAGATACTCAGCTCTGTGCTGTTAACACTGAAAGTTTTGTCAGATCTATATTATAATTTAGCGATTCTGCAGAGTGACTTCCATTATTTAAATTTATACGCCCTATTCATTTATCCAGCAGGATATTTACTAATGCAGTATGGGTTAAATATCTTCCCCTAGGGTACAACAGCAGCACCCTGCCTGGGACTTAACTCCACAAAGACTCCCAAACCGTTATGCTACACTCAACGCTGTAATCTTGCCATCTGAGAGTTCTGTCTACCCGCTTTCAAAGCTAAAACATTCCAATTTGAATGATATTCTGTACATTCATAATTAAGTTTGACCAAGTACAATACTGCAGCAATGGATTCTCCGTGTTGAACAGTGCCACAAACTCCTGCTGCCAACCAAAGCGTCCTATTAGGTCGAGATGACGGAAGGAACACAGGTGTAGGCCATCTGTTGAACCTAAAGAATCTTTAGTCGGTGGGTTGACAGCAGCTGAACCTAAATACTTTGAACATTTGTCCGATTCTCATGTGTTCTTTTTTACAGTTTCTCTAATCAAATATAACCACAGATCCAACCATTTTTGAGAGTGGAAAAGGTTAAAAAGAAACATGAAAATCGTTCCTGAGATCTTGTTATTTCGGTGTTTCCTTACCAATGAGCTGATGTCTCTGAGATGGACAGAAACCGGTCGGATGCAGACAGAAAAACAGACAGAGAGTCAGACTCACCGTGCGTTGAGGTTTTAGCCATGAGGAGTTGGGTCCGTGTCTGGGGTAGGAGCCCCAGTTCTGGGTCCTCTTATACCTCATGACACCCCGGCCCTGGCGGAGAGAGTGGGGCTGACCAGGTGGATGAGTCAGACCGGATCAGAGCTGAGACTGACCCTGAACGTCCGCAGGCCAGAGAGGCCAGTCATTAGAGAGGCCTACGTGACTGTGCATTTGAGCAAAGGGAGAGCGGAAAGGGGGAGGGAGGGAGGGAGGGAGTAGGACAGGAGAGGAGGAGGAGAGAAGAGGGAAAGATAGGTGGGGAGTAGGGTCACAAAGGTGACAGCATTTTAATATTTAAGTGTTAGGGGTTTCGCTCAAAAGCTTCAAGTCTTAGTTTGGAGGACCACTGTTATGGGTTTGGAGGACTGTCATGGGGGTTTGGGGTGTTGTTGTTATTGGTTTGCTGGACCATCAGTGTAGGCTATGATAAAACACACTTTGCTCATATATTGTTTGACGCATGTATGCCTATGTATTGACTTCAAGAAAACACAATGCAAAATCCAACACAACATGCAGGTATTGTCATGACATACTTCTCTATGATGCCAAACATAGACAAGCACCAGTTCAGACAGAGGACAGAAGGTGTCACCTTGATGAAGATCTCTGTCCAAACAGAACTGATGTCTGACAGCTAGGTCAACAGGCTAATTAATGTAATGATCTCGTTAGTGCAGATGACAGCAATCAGCAGCCTGAGAAGGAACTTTCAGTGCTGCCATAAGAAGCGCTCAATTAGTCTTATTTTTATTAGCGATTCTTAACGAGCGCACGGTGGAGGGTCAGGCATCACTCAGAGGGAGGTCAGAGTTTGCGCGTGTGCTTGAATGTGAGCGCACTTGTGTGTGTGCTCCCGCCAGATCGCGCCATGTCAGGGCCAATGGGCCGAGTTGTGAGTCACGCGCACACCTGAAAAGGTAGGCGTTTCCACCTGAGTCATCATGTCGTCCATGAGTGCTCTGCGTCATCAGAAAACCACACACATCGTCCCACTCACCAAGCTGCGCTCCCATAGAGATAGAACTCTCTGGACCATTTGAATAGATTTGCATTGCGTTTTCAGCGGTCATCATGACTGGATTTTATTGTTATCTGAAAACTGAGTGTGCAAATGTATTTTGGAGGTGTCCTGAAATTAGTGCTAAAATGCAAGGTCTGTCTTTGACTGATGCAACTTTATAGATGTTTTTTGTTCTCAAATGAACTGAAAATAATCCAGACTAAAACTTTCTGAATATGGGTTCTATCTCAATTCAACTCAAAGCAGTTCCTCTATCACAGTGACCTGTCATGAATGTACTCGCCCTCCAGTGGCCATTTCTGTAATTGATTGCATTTAGAATGCAACATCTGCATTCAGCCCATAGAGGGCAGTACTAACAACATTGCAATATCCAGCATACAAACACACTGAGAGCATATGAGTTTTTAATAACTGAAAATACTATCAAAATAATGTTACGATACCACATTTTAAAGTTTATGTGAAAAATAAACCTTGCTTTTGAGTAAATATAGATATTGAGTAAAAATAAATATTATTTGAATACTGCTTCGTTTGTATTTATGTATACACAAACACACAACCACAAATACACACACGCACACACTGTGCTGTTCCTGGAGAGTGTGTATCAGGGAGAGGTGGAGGGAATTCCGCAGTGGCTACAGTTCCTAGAGACACGCTGAAGCACAGAGAGCTGCATTCGGCACCACCCCGCCCACGCCGAGGCTGAGGCCGAGGCCGGGGGATTCCCTGCTCCATACCCGGGCTGCCCTGCAGCCAGCCGGCCCATTATTTAAATTTACTGCGCGGCTATGCACAGCAATGTGAGACAGTGAGGGAGGGAGGGAGGGAGAAGCAAAGAGGAACTGAAAACCACCAACCACTCACACAGAAAAAATATCACCCTGTTTTCTCAGAGATATTTGTTTATTCCGTATCAGTTTCAGTTGTACGCCCTAGACAATATGTGAGCTCAACTACCGCTGAACCTGTACTTCACTCACAGAGAGATAACCTGTACCTCACTCACGGAGAGTGAGATCACCTATTTATTTTATTCATCTGTGTAAAGTATGTTTGACAGATCACCTGTACCTCACTCAGACAGAGATCACCTGTACCTCACTCAAACAGAGATGACCTGTACCTCACTCAAACAGTGATCACCTGTACCTCACTCAAACAGGGATCACCTGTACCTCACTCAAACAGAGATCACCTGTACCTCACTCAAACAGGGATCACCTGTACCTCACTCAAACAGAGATCACCTGTACCTCACTCAAACAGAGATCACCTGTACCTCACTCAAACAGAGATCACCTGTACCTCACTCAAAGAGAGGTGCTTGGGGTCGGTGCAGGGGAGCAGGTGAGTGAGTTACTCCTTCAGCTGGGTACCTCAGGTAGGTTGGTCACAGCAATGGTTAGCCGCTTCATTAGTCATTCATTAGAAAATCAATTACAAAATGAAAATTTGCAGTACTGAAATTAGTCAGTGTAAGTTCCTGTCTAACTTCTGCATTTCCTGTAATTTCCTTCCATTTTTACTGTATGAAATTTCTCTTTTATTTAAGTGGTGGGGCCCTTTTCTTTTTACTTTTACAGAGGCTGTATATAGTTTTTCATTCACTGATCCTGGATCTAATATATTTGGACAAAATAAAGCTGTATTCATGAATCTGAGTGTAAATATAGCCTTCTTTGAATTAAACATAGTGTTTCAACATGCTGTCCAGCTCTGATAAATCAGTCTGGATTTCAGTCCTGTGCTGTCCAGCTCTGATAAATCAGTCTGAATTTCAGTCCTGTGCTGTCCAGCTCTGATAAATCAGTCTGAATTTCAGTCCTGTGCTGTCCAGCTCTGATAAATCAGTCTGAATTTCAGTCCTGTGCTGTCCAGCTCTGATAAATCAGTCTGAATTTCAGTCCTGTGCTGTCCAGCTCTGATAAATCAGTCTGAATTTCAATGCTGTGCTGTCCAGCTCTGATAAGTCAGTCTGAATTTCAGTCCTGTGCTGTCCAGCTCTGATAAGTCAGTCTGAATTTCAGTCCTGTGCTGTCCAGCTCTGATAAATCAGTCTGAATTTCAGTCCTGTGCTGTCCAGCTCTGATAAATCAGTCTGGATTTCAGTGCTGTGCTGTCCAGCTCTGATAAATTCAGTCTGAATTTCAGTCCTGTGCTGTCCAGCTCTGATAAATCAGTCTGAATTTCAGTCCTGTGCTGTCCAGCTCTGATAAATCAGTCTGAATTTCAGTCCTGTGCTGTCCAGCTCTGATAAATCAGTCTGAATTTCAGTCCTGTGCTGTCCAGCTCTGATAAATCAGTCTGAATTTCAGTCCTGTGCTGTCCAGCTCTGATAAATCAGTCTGAATTTCAGTGCTGTGCTGTCCAGCTCTGATAAATTCAGTCTGAATTTCAGTCCTGTGCTGTCCAGCTCTGATAAATCAGTCTGAATTTCAGTCCTGTGCTGTCCAGCTCTGATAAATCAGTCTGAATTTCAGTCCTGTGCTGTCCAGCTCTGATAAATCAGTCTGAATTTCAGTCCTGTGGTGTCCAGCTCTGATAAATCAGTCTGAATTTCAGTGCTGTGCTGTCCAGCTCTGATCAATTCAGTCTGAATTTCAGTCCTGTGCTGTCCAGCTCTGATAAATCAGTATTCAGGGACTCCTGCTTCCTTTCTTTAGGTCATGTTTGATAAATGAAATGAGTTTGACTGAGCACATGTTTATTTCATTGCTAATGGAAGTACAGTCATGACTTACAGAGGGACCTGTATAGTGTGTCAGGCTTGTGAAAAAGTAGAACCTAAAAACAATTTAAAAACAATTTAGCACTACTTAATTAGCCTCCAACCAAAAACAATGTGTTTGGGGTATTCTCAGGGATGGTTGTACTGCTGCTGATATTAAACAGGGTGAGTCCCACTCCGGCCTGCCACATGACATTAATCCTTTATTATTAATCCACCATGATATTAATATCTGTGACACTGATCAGGGTGGTGAGGGTGGGGGTGGGGGGTGAGTTAAGGTAAATCCCTGGACCAGCTTTGCTCATGAAAACAGTGTGTCACACACTAGCTACGGTATTAATGTGAAGGGGGACTGCCCTCTCTGTGATTCTGGCTCAGACTAAGCAGCTGACAGCTCAGTTTTAAAATCCCACACAGGGTTTCGTCCTGTCTACAGTTCTGCCTACAGTGGAGGGCACGTCCAGTGGTTTGGCTTTGTTCCAACAAGCTCTGAAATGCTGGAGGGCCACAGTGCCTGCAGGGGTACTCTACCCTGGTCCTATAGGGCCACAGTGCCTGCAGGGGTACTCTACCCTGGTCCTATAGGGCCACAGTGTCTGCAGGGGTACTCTACCCTGGTCCTATAGGGCCACAGTGCCTGCAGGGCTACTCTACCCTGGTCCTGGAAGGCCACAGTGCCTGCAGGGCTACTCTACTCTGGTCCTGGAGGGCCACAGTGCCTGCAGGGCTACTCTACCTTGGTGCTATAGGGCCACAGTGCCTGCAGGGCTACTCTACCTTGGTGCTATAGGGCCACAGTGCCTGCAGGGATACTCTACCCTGGTCCTATAGGGCCACAGTGCCTGCAGGGCTACTCTACTCTGGTCCTGGAGGGCCACTCCCTCTGTCTCACATTCACCCTATCCCTAACCCTAACCCTCTCACTTCCTGTGTCCCACATTCATGTGATCACAGATATTGTACAGATCATGGTTAGGGTTAGGTCATTCTAAAGTCACTCCCTACCTCTCACTTCCTCTGTCCCACATTCATGTGTTCACAGATACTGCACAGAACAGCACCCCAAAAGTAATTCAAATGTGGATGACAACAATCACAAAATTCACATTTAAATACAGATGACAGCAACAACAGCCCAGAAAAACTGAAAACTGCTTTCCAGCCATTGTCAAGAGAACAAAGTAGTTTATGATAATGGAAAATGGATGACAAAATATATATATATATATATATATATATTTTATATATATTTTGCAGTAAAAGAGGAAGTGCCACACTGCCTCTTCCTCCAAAGTCTGACAATGACTCTTATTTTACTAAATGTGGCATCCCGTGACAGCTTTTCAACGGTTTCAGCCGTGCGGTCACCGAGCCTGCACTTGGTCTGGATACGTCTCCACTCCATACCTCTGAAAGAGAGGAGTAGCACGGAGGGGTATCGTTTCTTTTTAGAGTCAAGAATTCAGCATTGTAGTCAACTTTGTGTTTTTTTTTTTCCGTACCAACGTTCAAAATATGTTTTTTGATAACAATTGATAAAATGAAAGGACGGTTCCCAGAGTGAAGTTTCAGTAAGGACCGAACAGTTTGAACGTCATCTCCCCATTAAAGATAGTGCTGTAGTGCTTTGTTGAGTACAGGTACAAGGATGGTTTGGATGATAGCTAGTTGTAGTTGTTCTCACATTCCAAATTTGTCTGACGGAAAATCATAGACTATAACACATCCATGAAATGAGGAATTCAACATGCCTTTTTCATGAGGTAAAATTATACAAGCTTTTTTGATTGGCCTAGTAACTGTTTCTGATTATGTTTAGCGTTTCTCAATAACTTCTTAAAAGTGTAGGTACAAGAGGCCCTCCAGTATTTAGTCTTGATGTTAAGGTTTTGATTATCTTTGGAGTCCTCAAACACGCACACACACAATAATAATATAATATAATGCATTACAACAAATATGCATACGCGTAAGTAGGCTGTGGTATTTTTGACAGTGCTGCAGAAAAATGTAGCTACTGCTCTTGACATGAGTGAAAAATGAACAACAGTCAAAACATTGGACAGAATTGTTCATTATCTCAATATCTGAGGCTTGGGGACAGAAAATTCTGACCTTTTATTCAGGCCACAAATAAATATTTCAAAGGCCAAGATAATGATGGCTGGGGCAGTGCTGTCCCGAGTGACTGTGTATCTGTGTGAGTAATCTCTGCCAGGGCCCAGTTCTGACAGCACTGACCAAAAGATAGATTCAGCTGGAAAACCTTGGAGGGTGACAGCGGAACAATCCAATCCTTTTGAGGCCACCAGCTTTGAAGTGTTTTAATAAAAACGCCATAAACGCACTTTACCCCCACATCACTGTGGAAAGTTTTAACGAAACGGCCCTACTTGCTGAATAGAATCAAATGAAGAATGAAACATGCTACCATTTTTTATAGTTTTGTGTGGTAAAAATATTTGTGTGTTCGGATGAGTGATGAGGATTTGGTAAACAGTAGGGGAATTCCAACAAAATGGGTATCCCTTGTAGATACTATATATATATTTTTTTTTTTTCTACAAATACGACTGTCATCCGTCATTGTTGGGAGATATTGCTCTTAATCAAAGTGGCAGTTACATGACATGTCCTATTTCATGAAATAGTTTCCTTTCATTTCATTGATTGGTTTACCTGCTTGTAAGTAAGAAATGATTTGTGTGGCGTGAAGTAGTTCTGCTCTCATGATAGATTAAATACATGGCCGGACCCCCCCAATCCCTCAAGCCAACCAATAAGTCTTTCAGCAGCATCATTCTTTTCTTCTGTCATAATGACAAAGTCAAATGTAATTCAATTGATTTGTGAGCCAGCTGTATGCTTCTATATGGTCACCTGTCCCAGGCTGTGTCTCCCTTAGTGAATATAGCATTTTTATCAGACACCTTTGTAGATGAGATCATCATTGGATAGCAGGCACCAGGGAACCCCATACAGGAATGGATATGTGTAAGAGCAATGTGGACACACGATTAATCAACAGTTCAGCGGTTTGGTACAGGCGATCACACCAGTCATCATATTCAATAAGGACTTTTACAATTCTGTATTAAATATGGTACAAAATCAATAAGACATGATCAATTTGTTGTTATCTCTCACATTTTTTACTCCCTTCTCCTCTCTTTCTTCTGACAGGCTGCCAAGGCAGCTGTGGTAAGCATGTGCTCTAAGCGGCTTTCACTTCCTGTTCTGTAATCGCAGTGACCGCCACCCTTTTCCTGGACACAGTGACCACTTGCCTTTTCCCGGGACGAAAATTTAGAAAATTCAAGAAATACCCTGTGGAGGAATGAGGTCATGTGACACCTATTGAGGTGCCAGCACCTAAAACATCCACATGACTACGCGAATAAACTCCAAGTCCAACGCCAATGAAACTGACTTCATTGAAACCCAGCCAACAGTCTCAATACAGCACCATGCTAATGCCACCGAATTGCCAAAACACATCATAACGAAAACCCAGCTCCCTCCCTCAACACATGTAACACCTAAATCTAAAACAAATTACCGAGCTTTGAGTCAGAACCGCACACCTTTTTATACAGTGAAATTTTACAGTTTGGTGGGGAAACTTTTCCCTGATGCTTTAGCATACAATTATTTTTTCATTCATTTAGCTGTTCACTTAAACAAACAAGGACAACAAGAGCAATACTGGTCAGGGAGCAGGGTTTGTGGGTCGGAGGCTGCAGTTTCAAATCTCATGTGGGACACCAGGAATGCTTGTGTCACTTCGGTAAAATACCCAGGTGTAGAGGGGCCCTGCTGTATAAATACCCAGCTGTATAAATACCCAGGTGTAGAAGTGCCCTGCTGTATAAATACCCAGGTGTAGAAGTGCCCTGCTGTATAAATACCCAGGTGTACAAGGGCCCTGCTGTATAAATGCCCAGCTGTATAAATACCCAGGTGTATAAATGCCCAGCTGTATAAATGCTCTGCTGTATAAATACCCAGCTGTATAAATGCCCCACTGTAAAGCTGTGTGCTTTGTTCTGGAGAGTGATGTGAAATTCGGCGATAATGGAGGTAGTGTGTCTCTGGGAAACACACAGAAGCGTTTTTCCATTTCAGATGAATGCGCCAGTGGAGTCCCTCATTTAAATTCTGGCCATAGCCATGGCTGTAGTGAGGGGGTTTTCCCGCCCTTTAAAAACCATTTCCCCCACAGAACACCTGAGCACCACGGCAGGACTTTCACCCGCCCTCTTCAGGTGCTGGGCGTGACACCGAGCGACGCACTGTGACATTTCAGAGGGAATTAAGGGAGAATTTGGAGTGATTTAGGAGTAACGGTGAGGTGATTTTAGAGCGATTCCACAGCTGGTCAAACATTTACATGACAGGAGACAAAAAAGCCATCAGATTCAGTTTATCAGGAAGCTGCGTAGGGGAAGATGAAAAATTTAAATACTTTAACCCTTTACACACCTCAAATTCCAAGAACTGAGAGGAACAACTGCTTCACCAAATATTCAGAGTGCAGGCTTGATTCGTGTCGTTTTATGTTTCTGTTATCAGCAGGTGTATTTGTAAAATGTATTGATAATCAGCAGATATGTAATTTGCTGGTGTTTTCAACAGTGTCTGAAGAACATTTAAATGTTGAAAATTCATATATATTTCAATATTGTTTTTCGTTTCTGAAATTCATATGTGACCCCAAAATGAGTGGCAGGAAACAGCAAAGGCTAGGTAGAGGAAACAGCTTTGGGGAGTTTGCAGGTCTCAGGAAAGCTTAGAGAAGGCTCAGAAATGATCGGTCCAGTGGACTGGAATAACCCTTGATCATAAAGACACAATTGGTCGAGAGCGCTGTTAAGCTGTGGCTATGGGGCCAGGGGAAATTGGGTGGGCATTGGTGATCACATGACTGTGCTCAGAGTACAAACAGCACATGATTAATACCTCTGAGCTACAAGCCCAGCTCCCTATCCATTATACTACACTGTAACCTCTGAGCTACAAGCCCAGCTCTCTAACCATTATACTACACTGTAACCTCTGAGCTACAAGCCCAGCTCCCTAACCATTATACTACACTGTAACCTCTGAGCTACAAGCCCAGCTCCTTAACCATTACACTACCCTGCAACCTCTGAGCTACAAGCCCAGCTCCCTAACCATTATACAACACTGTAACCTCTGAGCTACAAGCCCAGCTCCCTAACCATTATACTACACTGTAACCTCTGAGCTACAAGCCCAGCTCTCTAACCATTATACTACACTGTAACCTCTGAGCTACAAGCCCAGCTCCCTATCCATTATACTACACTGTAACCTCTGAGCTACAAGCCCAGCTCTCTAACCATTATACTACACTGTAACCTCTGAGCTACAAGCCCAGCTCTCTAACCATTATACTACACTGTAACCTCTGAGCTACAAGCCCAGCTCCCTAACCATTATACTACACTGTAACCTCTGAGCTACAAGCCCAGCTCCCTAACCATTACACTACACTGTAACCTCTGAGCTACAAGCCCAGCTCCCTAACCATTATACTACACTGTAACCTCTGAGCTACAAGCCCAGCTCCCTAACCATTACACTACACTGTAACCTCTGAGCTACAAGCCCAGCTCCCTTACCATTATACTACACTGTAACCTCTGAGCTACAAGCCCAGCTCCCTTACCATTATACTACACTGTAACCTCTGAGCTACAAGCCCAGCTCTCTAACCATTATACTACACTGTAACCTCTGAGCTACAAGTGTAGATTAACATTTGTTCACCCAACACACACAGAAACAGACTCATAGTGAGAGGTTGTCCAGTAAGCATTGATTCAGCTCCCTCTGTGAAACATCAAAACCAGAATTATTTCCACAGAATGTCAGGTCCCACCACAATGTTGGCTGTGAGGCTAGAGGTGTGCTATGCATGGTAAACATCTGCTTCTTCACGTCATCCCTCCCACTGCTGACTCAAAATGTCCTCACGCAAAACTGATATTTTGTGGTAAAACTCCAGTGTACTTCATTCCTGGCATGGCGAGGCCCAGCTTGGGCCAACACGGTAACCCAACAACAGTCTCTGTGCTAATCATAGTCCCTGAGCTGATCAGTCTCTGTGCTGATCACAGTCTCTGTTCTGATCACAGTCCCTGAGCTGATCACAGCCTCTGTGCTGATCACAGCCTCTTTTCTGATCACAGTCTCTGTTCTGATCATAGTCCCTGAGCTGATCACAGCCTCTGTTCTGATCATAGTCTCTGTGCTGATCACAGTCCCTGAGCTGATCACAGCCTCTGTTCTGATCACAGTCTCTGTTCTGATCACAGTCCCTGTTCTGATCACAGTCCCTGAGCTGATCACAGCCTCTGTTCTGATCACAGTCCCTGAGCTGATCACAGTCCTTGAGCTGATCACAGCCTCTGTTCTGATCACAGTCTCTGTTCTGATCACAGTCCCTGAGCTGATCACAGTCTCTGTTCTGATCACAGTCCCTGAGCTGATCACAGCCTCTGTTCTGATCACAGTCCCTGAGCTGATCACAGTCTCTGTTCTGATCACAGTCCCTGAGCTGATCACAGTCTCTGTGCTGATCACAGCCTCTGTTCTGATCACAGCCTCTGTGCTGATCACAGCCTCTGTTCTGATCACAGTCTCTGTGCTGATCACAGTCCCTGAGCTGGTCACAGTCTCTGTTCTGATCATAGTCTCTGTGCTGATCACAGTCCCTGAGCTGATCACAGCCTCTGTTCTGATCATAGTCTCTGTTCTGATCACAGCCTCTGTGCTGATCACAGCGTCTGTTCTGATCACAGTCCCTGAGCTGATCACAGCCTCTGTTCTGATCATAGTCTCTGTGCTGATCACAGTCCCTGAGCTGATCACAGCCTCTGTTCTGATCATAGTCTCTGTGCTGATCACAGTCCCTGAGCTGATCACAGCCACTGTTCTGATCATAGTCTCCATTACATTTTTTAAATTTGATACTTTTCATTTCAGTTGCAGATAGCATTTAATATGACATCAATTTAAAAAAGT
Organism: Albula glossodonta; assembly: GCA_019788955.1. Classification (NCBI taxonomy): domain Eukaryota; kingdom Metazoa; phylum Chordata; class Actinopteri; order Albuliformes; family Albulidae; genus Albula; species Albula glossodonta. The sequence goes on along the minus strand of JAFBMS010000140.1, from coordinate 136,321 downwards.
GGACAGCAAATTTTTTACCTGCTAGTTGACCAATCAGCCATCTGATCCTCCTTTCTCTCCCCCCATAGCCCTCTGAGAGAGGGGTTCATATACAGGACAATGTGTCTAATGTCATTTTGATCACATGATATAACTCAATCGGCTGGGATCCGAAATTACAGAGATGGGTTAGGGTCAGTCGGCCTAGTTGGATAGCTGGTCAGTCACCACCATGTAGTCTCACGTTTGGTAATTGTTTCAACAAATGCAAAATTCAAATTATATTGGAGGCATATGTTTTATTTTTGTCCTTTTCGTACATATTAACGTGAAACTTCAGGACCGTGAAATAACAGAAAACGGACTCATGAAAAAATGTAAGCTGCATTAAAAATAAAAAGGGAAATTATTAAACTTGCTGCTCTTAGTTATTTCGAATATCATACCTCTGCTCTGAAATGCCCCATAACGAGCCCCTTTGTTATCACACACTTTCTAGGAATTTTCACAAGACGTACGAGTGTTGCGTGAACTCCTAGTTGTGTAGGAGTGACGCCAGATAAATACGCGTGTCGCGCTCGGCTATGTCAAACAGTCAGCTCCTCTGCCTCGCGCTCTGAACGTCTGATACTGCGCAGCCTCAGCAACAACGGTAAGGCAGAAACTTACGTCCGGGTCATGATGTCATCGTTGGTGATCTCATGATAAAGTACACTTATTAAGTGTTTAAATCAATGTCGAATTTAAATTGAGCTTAATTCTGGAGAATATAACATTAACAATGCAAGCGAATTACAGCAATTGCGCAAAAACTAAAAAAAAGTTTAGAATCATTTGTTGGAAAAATATTGGCTGTATCATTTACAATTTGACAAGATTATCACTACAAAAATTGTGACTATATCTACAAATGTATTTATTGAGCCTTATACCGATTCATAGCTTGTTAACCAGTTTATTTGTCATTCTTGTCACTGGCATATTGTTATATCGTTGAAAAAAACATACAAAAAAGCAAACTCACACACACACACGCACACACACACACACACATATATAAATTAACCATTTGTAAATTAACTTTTTTACATTTCACCTGTACTAATTAACTAATAGTTATTTAGCAGCAACAAAATATTTGCCACTTTTTTGAGATAGTCTCAAGTTTGGTAATTGTCTCAACAAATGCAAAATTCAAATTGTATTGGAGGCATATGTTTTATTTTTATCCTTTTTGTACATATTAACGTGAAACATAAGGACAGACTCATACAAAATGTAAACTGCATTAAAAATATAGAATTATTGCAACAATGAGGCGCAGGAGTCATTTCCGATGACCACAACACAGCACAATGACGTACTCAAAGTGATTCAGTGACATAATCTGTGTAATCATAACTGTGACAGCACAGGCTGTACCATGGGAACTTAAAAATCTCTCCGTCAGATTTTACATGGCCACACTGTTGAGCAGAGACAGTGTGTTTACAAGGAGCTCTCCAAAAGTAAGGTTCTGTTGGTGTGGAACAGTGGAACTATAGAGTTCTGTTGGTGTGGAACAGTGTATATATTGGGTTCTGTAAGTTTGGAACAGTGGAATTGTAGGTGGATGTAATGGAACTAAAGTTATGTTACTATTGATACTACGATTGATCTTAATGAAATTGTGCTGTTAAAGTCATGGTAATGGATAACTGCTTTCACCTTGTAATACCTTACATATACCTTGTACTAAATATACCTTTTACTGAAACTCACCGCTGTGATCAAGCATTGTAATGTACAACTGGTACACCCTGATACAATCAAGTATCAAGTCAAGGGAAGATGTAAAGAAAATTCAAGATATCATGAGTTCTGTTTGAGTTCTGTATGAGTGCTGAAGATCCTTGAATTCTTGACTGGTCTCCATGTGTCTATTCACCCAGAGCACGTTTCTCCTCTTCTTTCGGGAAGCGGTACATATGTATTTTAGACCCACCTGTGGCCAATTAACACCCCGCAACACGATAACCGGTACCGATCATTTTATTTTCTACTTGTCATTTTAACACTGACTTTGACAATGGTAGGGACAATTGCGTCGGCAGGCTAAATCAATAAAGAAGCTGACAGGAAGTGAACTTTGGCTCAGTTTTGGGTTAGAGATGCAGCACTGCAGTTTTTTCTGGGGGAAGTAGTGCATTTTGGGTGGACTGTGGTAGACCACTTACTCAGTAGAGGCAAAGACTTGTTCATGTTCTGTTCTCCCACCACAATGTCTCATTGATCAACATTTATTAAAGAGATATAAACTTCCCCGACGCAAAAGTAAAGTAAATACCCAAAAAGGCGACATATATATGTATTTATTTGAAACCCAAGAGAGGGGAAAACCGTATCTGTTACACAACAGAGACAGTCATCAGTGCAGGGCCAGGACAAAAAACAAAATCCCAGACTGTTTGTGCATGTGTGCATGTCACATATGTGTTAGTGAGAGGGTGTATTTAGACGTGAGGATGTGTGTTTGTGTGTGTGTTTATGTAGTATATGTGTATGTGGGTGTTTTTGTGCGGTACGTCTGTTAGGACATACAGCACTAAATAAATGAATACGAGAGTGTACATTGTGTTTCTGACAGACTGTAGGTTGGAGGTTGTTGTGTTCTCATAGTGAATCTCTCTCAGACTGTAGATTAAAGGTGATTGTGTTGTCACTGTCTTTCTCCCTCTCTAAGATGATCCTGTCCCCCTGGTTTTGCCTGCTCCTGGCCATTTGCCTGCCCTCTGTCTGTGGACTGTCTCACTTCCCTCACAAAAGTAAGCGCTGGGAACCTCTGCTGCCAAATGTTAGGTTTACTCCGCTCTGTGCTGGTTAAGTTTGGGCGCTACGATCCTCGCAGCCCAGTGGCTGTACCCATAGTAAGTGACAGACTGTGCGTGCGTGCGCGTGCGTGTCTGTGTGCGTGTCCACAGTGCAGGTGATGGAGAAGTACCAGTCGGTGAAGCTGACGTGTCGCACGGATGCAGACGTCCGGGGCCCTGTGACCTGGAAGCATAAAGTAGAGGGTCTGGATCAGGACAGGCCGGTGATGAAGTCTCGCTTTGCCAACCCCAGCGGACTGAGCCTCAGCCTGACCGACCTGGACACCCCCAACGCTGGGGAGTACAGCTGCTGGGCGGAGGGGAGGAAACTCGACCACACTTACCTGTTCCTGAAGGAGGATGAAGACTCTCAACCGACAGGTAAGGGGGGAGAACCAGGAGTAATAAAGATGGTAGGAGAGATAACAGCACCATGGATAAAGAAAAGCATTAAAATGAAGCATTCATGCTTATGTTAAGCTCATGTGATAAATAATTATGCAGCATTCATGTTTATGGTAAGCCATTATGTAATAAGTCATTATGTCGCATCCATGTTTATGTTACACTCATGCAATAAATCATTATATAGCATTCATGTTTATTTTATGCTCATGTAAGTGTATGGTGTTCCCATAGGCAGTGTGCTTTTCTTTCTGTTTGGTCATAATTTGGTGTCTCTCTCGCTCTGCAGAGGGTCTGGTCTGTGTAACCCAGACATACAGCTGCTCTGTCACATGTCACCTGTCTGCAGAAGAGTTCACTGCTGCCAGACTGAGCTACCATCGGTGAGTCAAACACACTTTCAAACACACAAATACACACACACATTCACACACACAAGCACAGACATGCACACACACACACAACGGATCCACACACACACGTGCACACACAGACACACACACATGCATTGTTGGATTTCTGCCCATTCTACTCAACATTCTTACCATTCTATGTGAGAGCGAAATCCGCGTGTTCTTTTAATGAAGTGATAGGAGAAGATATTTGGTCATTAATCCTTAGTTTTATTAAGCAGTAAATGAATAAAGCATACAGAGCTCTGGGTCGAGATCCTCCTGTCCCTGACAACCAACAGAGTATGTCAGTTCGCGAAGTCTGACTCCCTATCTTTCCCTGACCCAGTCTTTTTATAATACAGAACATGGTAAAGTTTTCTGGGGCGTTGCTTTCTTCTGACCAGCTTCTTGATCTGACTCCATCCTTCCTTCACGCCCCTGTCGTCCAGCAGGTCCTCTTGGCGCCATGCGGTGGGCCCTGTTTTCTAAACAAAACTTACACAAACCATCTTGCACGTACACAAACCATCTTGCACTTACACAAACCATCTTGCACTTACATTATCCATTATCTTTACACATACATGGTCATCGCGCCCATGTCCTTAACCCATCTTCCTATCTGCCATTTTCGTCATTCCCTTTATACTGTCAGTACATAACGTTTTCCTTCTTTCAAAACATGCCTGTTCCCCTTGTAAAAATATCTCCTCGTGAGTTCCTCTTATCCTGTATTCCCATTATTATGTCTCTATTTACCAGCCCTCCCCAGTACTTTTCCACTGTTGTTCTGTAATGTTCCTTATTACCCAAATATCATTGCATAGAACACTGTTTTATTTTGCAAGCTTATCATAAATGATTCACATAACATTTTATTGCATATGTACACTTCTTCCCCACCACCCTCTGTTGCCTAGATGTTGCTTTTTAAATTCACTGTATATCTACAACTCCCCCTTTTGGTCTCATGAAAATGAGACCAACAAAACATCTCTAAACATCACACTCTGTGTCTGATTCAACATCTTCACATTCATAGCCGCCGTCTCCAATCAGTGCCCTGGCCTCAGCTTCTATCTGGGGCATCTGATAGGGAGGAGGAGCTTTTCCTTCGATCGCCGTGATGATAATCCTGTTGAACAGAGATCTGATACAGGGGAATACAACAACATCCAAACATCGCTGGTGCTGCCATCATTCCAATGAGGGACAGCAATGCCAACACGATCAGACCCCAAAATACTGATCAAATATGCCCCCCCTGTGAATTATCTATCCCCGGGTGCTCCTGCATCTCGTCTGACAGTGTCCTAAGTCCCTCCAGGACCCTAGTCACTGACCCATCGGGGCTGTGTTATTGGTGATATACAGTCATGTGCCAAACAACAGCAGTCTAACATCACTAATGAGTTTAAGTGCTGATTGTGCCAGAATGATGACAAAACATGAGAACAAATTCATAACTAGGTGTAGCAGAGTAATGGCCAAAAAATCAAAAAATTGATTGGAGAGTGGAAGACATACAAGGAAGTGCAAGAAATAATTGGCTTCTCAGCTAAAATGAATTCAAATGCTTTAAAATGGAAAAGAAAATCCTAAACACACGGTAGAAAAGGAATACTACCATCCGCATAGATCATAGAATAACAAGAATGGCAAAGAAGCATCCAATGATCAGCTCTAGAGAGATCAAAGAAGATCTTCATTTACCTGTGAGTACTTCAACAATCAGAAGGCGAAGGCCTCTAAGTGGCTCTTGGGATAAATTGCTGCCTAGGGTTAGGGTTAGGGTTAGGGTTAGGGTTAGGGTTAGGGTCCTGAGGTCGGGAGTTCGATTCCCGGCCTCGCCATTCCCGACCATGGCCAGAGGCTCCATTGGCGAGGCAACGACTGGCCAGCCTCGCCGGGGGTTCGATACGGGGTAGGTCGGCCTAATAATCTTCCACTGGTCCATCGCAATTGCGGCACCTGTGGCCGGCATGAACTGATTGCATGCTGACTACGCCTTCCTCCGACGTCATAGGCAGTGTGCAACTGATGGTGCGGCCGTATGTGCACCCTCTCTTCCCATAGCTGTCAGGTGCAGGGTGCTGTGGCGAGATCAATCAGTTCAGTTGAACATTCGGGTTGGGAAAAAAGGGAAAAATCTGAGATTCAAATTTAAAAAGAAAAGAAAGAAACAAACAAACAATCAGAAGACACCTATGCGAAGCCTGTGGAATGTAGTCCAGGTGTCAAGTGTTTGTTGCCTCCATGCCACACAGATGTAAAGCAGTGATCCAAAATAATGGTTATAATATAAATATTAGTTCAGTGGGGAAAGGAAAAGCTAAATCTTCATTTTTTGTTTATACCGTATGATATTCCAGTTTGCAAATGAAAATGCAGACATTGCTATTTTTAAACAACCTAATATTCTTTTTCTTCATTTTTATGAAAAAAAGGAAAAATAATTGTTCATATTTTTCATTTTGAATTGAATGTGTGCTGCTCCCAGTGCCTTTGAATGTAAGGAAATAAACGCTATTAGGAACATGGAACTTTTCTTCTGTTGTTTTAAACACACTGCCACTATTTCGCACATAACTGTACGTACAACATTGGTCCCCTATGAGTGCACAAACCCCACCCTCTTTTGCCAATAAGTAATCTAAGACTGCTCTGTTCTGCAGTGTAACCTTGGTGTTTAGCCTTCAGCTCCTCAGAAAGTGCTGCAATCGCTTGTGCTTGTTCATTCAGGAATGTTAAACAATCCAATGTATCTTTCTTGAAGGTTTCTCGGTCTGGGGAACACATTAAAAATTTGTCGTCTTTAAAAAAAAATTGACTGTCTTTATCAATTAGAATCGGGAAGAATGCATTAGCCAAATCCATCACTGAAAAATATTTAGCATCTGTTCTCTTTTCATTAAGCAACGCGTGCGGGTCTGATATTTTCCAGTATTCACACTGCTGTCTATAGTGCATCACTATTCTTTCGAACAACAGTACCAACAACTGCCAGTAATGATCTTGTGTTACATTTATCGCAGTCGGGCGTGGACCCCACGGCCTCTGCCTATTGTCTGTTAGAGCATTCCAGTCACCTTGCACACAGCAGAAATCTTGCTTTAGCAACACTCTTATCATAAGGCAGTGGTGCCTCTTCCCTCTATCTGTTATTTGGAGGAGCGTCTCTTTCACAGTCATCCAGTACAGTACTTAACTCTTTCTTCCCTCACTGACGACATCTTTACATTTCTGAGCCTCACTTTGCTTGTCCTTTTTATAACACTTGCTTTTGCCAACCAAACTTCAGCCATAGTCAAGTCATATTTCTGCCTTTTCTTAGAGCTTCGTTTGCACCTCTTAAGAATTGCACCGACTAACGACTTACATTCTTCCTTATGCAACCTGCCTTTAAACCCAAACTTTTCTCTCCACACCTGCACACAACCTTCTTTATCGACTTACTTTTGCCATTCTTAGTTCATCTCTAGTAAGAGTACACTCCTCTCCTTCACTGCTAGACGACCCCATCTTACTCGTTTGTTTGTTCACTCTCTATTCACCAAATTTCCCAGAATATTTGATAGCGTCACTCACCCCTGCACAGTCCAAAGCTGTACCCACAAACCTCGTTATCTGCTCAAGGATCCTTAGTGATCCGAACTGAGGACCTCCTCATCCGTTCCAGAAGGAAAAAGGATAGCGTCTCCTATCCCTGCACCGTCCAGGGCAGTAACCACAGGCCTCGCTCTCCCTCAAAGATCCTTGGTGATCTGAGACGAGGACTTTCTTTATCCGTCCTAGACGGACCCGTGCATAGTATTCACTGGCACCCCCTCGGGCCTGTCTGGGTGAGACGTAGCTATCCCGGATGATTCATCGCCACCCCGTGGCCCTGGCCAGGTGAGATGTCGCTATCCTGGATGAGCCCCAATTTGTCAGGTAAATTCCCTTATGACCTGTTGAGGTGAATCTTAGAGAGGAATGAACATGCAAACAAAAGCTTTCAATCAACACAAGTTTAATACAAGTGCACATTTGGAACCCAGCCTCCTCCAAGATCTGATTCAAAGTACATAAATATTCACTCATCCTTTATATAGCCTCGTTCATTTACTGTTTTATTCACCCATGAATACCATGGGCTGGTGTTCATAAGAAATGTATAATTTTTTTTCCATTGTTTTCTTAAGATCCTGCATATTCCGATGTATTGAAAATAACACTCCTATGAATATCAAAAGGCTCACTACCGTTACAACAACAGAGAGCAGACAACCCCCACCGGGCCTCTAACAGTTCCGCCAGCCATGTCTTCACCGGGGTTGAGACGGCTCAGTTCTATACGCTGAACCCCCTTTGTATCCGGACTCGCTTAGCTGGAACTCACCGGTTTATCTATTAATTTACAGTGTGTTTTGTGCACTCAAGTGGATTGTTCCTGTACTTTAATAACTGTTGCAGTTGCCCCTACTACCTGATATGGTCCAATTCACCTCGATTCTGACCATCTTGTCCTCTGGTGCTTTATCAGGACCCAGTCCCTGGGCTGTACCTCAGCTGCTCCTTCCCGAACTGGATCAGCTGGAACCATCTGTGCAGAAACTTCTTTCTCAGTGGTTAACAATCTTTTAAATGATTAGCGTGTGTCATTTCAGCTGCTGTTTGTGTTATACCAAACTGTGGTAGGAAATATGCCTTCCCCCTTAGTAGTGTTCTCGTTCATGGTGTTGAAATGCTGACTTAACACCGAGTTAAACTGAAACCCATGAAAACAAAATTGTAGCAAGGTAGCTCATTTACTGCACTCTCCATTGAATTTAAATGGTGAAAACTTGTTGAACATAGCTTCAAGGATGTCTAATTCCTTCCTTGCACACTAGCAACAGTGAGTCAAAACAGAGAGTGGCGCAACAGGAAGAAGTGTCATCATACGACCCAAACAGATAAATAAATAAATTTTAACAAATGATTTCTGAAACTGTGATATAGTTAATAACAAACAACTATTCCAGCAGAAATTCTAAAAACAAAATTAATGCTTTGCGGCAACACATGGGACATACCTAATATTTGTCCCATTTTATTTAAAACTTAATTTCTATATTCTGAATTTCTAAATTTCTAAATTAGTTATCACTACATATCTGCTGTGGAATACCCCATCTGGGAATTATTTCAGAGCAGATCATTTTTGCCACTACTTTAGCTTCAACTAAGCCTGTAGGAAATTCTATTGTCCATTTTGTAAATGGGTCCACCATTACCAAGCAGTACTTTTTCCCTGCACATGGGGTAAGGTGTATGAAATCCATCATCCATGTACAAAATGGCTCGGCCAGATTAAGAATTTTACCTTGTTGAACTTTCAAATTACCCTGCGGGTCATTTTAAACAGACCGAACATTTTTACAATTTTTTCTTTTTTTATATATATAATTTGCAAAGCCAAACGTAGTATATCGTTGATTAACTAGTCCCACAATTCCCCCTTTTGAGCCATGTGTATCACCATGGCTCAAAATTCACTGCCATTAACAACATGAGTGGGGCAGAACTGGCCACATTCTACCCAACCCACAACTCCCCAGCACCTGTTTCAAGAGAAAACTGATAGCAAAGATCAATAGTTAGTCACATTGCTTATTTACATATTTTTTCCTTTTATGGGATTTTCCCCTCCTTCAAATCTCCGGCTTCTTGTTCCTGTCCCCTGTAACTCAAAAGCCTTGTTAGTTCAATATTTTGTCTTTTCCGAGCCTGATTCTCCCCCTTTATGCCCTCTTTTGCTTTGAGCCTAATTAACTCCTTATCTTATCATTAACTTAGTTGTTTTCCTTACAATTCTGGGCTCCCCTGCTCGCCAGTGTGTGCACCCACCGCGACCGCAAACGACCCGTTCACCCCCTTTTTGTACTTACTATCATTGACATGTCCGTCCACCTTTTCCTGTATATCTGTCTGCACTCCCGCCTATTCTTACCCCTTTGCCTAGCCTAAGCAAACACCTCTTCTACCTTATTGTCCTCATGACACCTTCTTACAACTTCCTCTAGTCCTTCTTAACACGTACTGTTTGATCCTTCTTCTACCTTTCTTTCATTCCCTCTCTTCTAATGTACTGACTCAGTGTGTTCTCTTTCTCTTTTATACCTAAGTACATATTCCATGGATTTGCCCTTTATCCTCCACTTGCCGCGGCTACTTTTCTCCTTTTATCGCTACTGTTCTATTGTTTTCTTGAAAACCTCATTTCCGTTTCAACACCTGATTCTTAAAAGCTTACCTTTGCTGTTGTTTCCCTAACTAATTTTGATTTAATCCTCCCTCCCAAATGTCTTCTAGGTAAACCGAAAGATTTTAATTAAACAGGTATTTTTATTTATTTATTTATTTAAAACTGAAGTCTTTATTGGTTCAAATATTTATCTTAAAAACTCAATATTTATTTAATTTCTGATTAGGACACTGACAGTGAACTGACAACAGATAATTTGGTATACCCAATTGCAGAACTTTGATAAACAGGTGCCTGCTTACCTTTTTTCTCAGCGGCGCCGCTTGCTGTTGTCACCACACCACAGTAGCCCGCTGAGTAACTGGGGCCTAACGCTTTCCTACTGCCCCTTAACCCCCACAGCCTAGGGGGACAGCCCCCATATTCTTCACATTCTCTGTCAAATTCCCCGTCCATGTTTCCCCTTTACCATTAATTACACAGTTACAGACATTTTACACTCAATAAAACACCAAGAGGGTACCCACAAGACAATTATTACATCAATACAATATTTTTTTCTTTTTAACCACCCACGGAGTTTCATCCAAACACACCTGTTTGCTTTTATGGGGACTCGAACCCCAAGGGTGTTTCAACCCGTGCATTTACCTTTACCGTGCACCTTTCACCACACGGACGAAGAAGACTCCATGTTTCTTTTCTTCACAAGTTACTAAATAATCATACACAACATTACCAATACAAAAACCTGGTGCCTATTCAATAGCGAATCGTCTCACACGAGATTATAACTTCACTACTGTGCCTACTCGATTTCAACAAACCTTTCAACAGTTACTCCCCATCATCAACAGAAGAGTGGTCTTACCCCCTTATCACAAAATCCATAAAAAACCTGGTGCCTAATTCAATAGCGAATGGTCTCACACGAGATTATAATTCACTACTGTGCCTAGTCGATTTCAACAAACCTTTCAGCAGTTGCTCCCCATCATCAACAGAAGAGTGGTCTTACCCCCTTTAACCACAGGCATCTCTTTTTCGCCCCGTCCTACGGACCTTTGGACGCAAAAAGGGGACTCTATACCCATGCCTGTTCCGCCAGGGACTGAAACCCTAGCGACGTGCACGCTTTCCTTTAATCAATGCTTTATTCAGTTACTCTTTACTAGGACAAATATAGTCTAATGACAACACACAGTTTTGGTATTCCCAATAGCAGAACTTTGATAAAACAGGTGTCTGCTTACCTTTTCTTGTTATTCAGCAGCTACTTGTTGTCATCACACCATACTTGTCCGTTGTATTTCATTTCTCAGGCCCTCACTTCTCCATCTTCATCACGTCGGGGTCACCAAATTGTTGGATTTCTGCCCATTCTGCTCAACATTCTTACCATTCTATGTGAGAGCGAAATCCGCGTGTTCTTTTAATGAAGTGATAGGAGAAGATATTTGGTCATTAATCCTTAGTTTTATTAAGCAGTAAATGAATAAAGCATACAGAGCTCTGGGTCGAGATCCTCCTGTCCCTGACAACCAACAGAGTATGTCAGTTCGCGAAGTCTGACTCCCTATCTTTCCCTGACCCAGTCTTTTTATAATACAGAACATGGTAAAGTTTTCTGGGGCGTTGCTTTCTTCTGACCAGCTTCTTGATCTGACTCCATCCTTCCTTCACGCCCCTGTCGTCCAGCAGGTCCTCTTGGCGCCATGCGGTGGGCCCTGTTTTCTAAACAAAACTTACACAAACCATCTTGCACGTACACAAACCATCTTGCACTTACACAAACCATCTTGCACTTACATTATCCATTATCTTTACACATACATGGTCATCGCGCCCATGTCCTTAACCCATCTTCCTATCTGCCATTTTCGTCATTCCCTTTATACTGTCAGTACATAACGTTTTCCTTCTTTCAAAACATGCCTGTTCCCCTTGTAAAAATATCTCCTCGTGAGTTCCTCTTATCCTGTATTCCCATTATTATGTCTCTATTTACCAGCCCTCCCCAGTACTTTTCCACTGTTGTTCTGTAATGTTCCTTATTACCCAAATATCATTGCATAGAACACTGTTTTATTTTGCAAGCTTATCATAAATGATTCACATAACATTTTATTGCATATGTACACTTCTTCCCCACCACCCTCTGTTGCCTAGATGTTACTTTTTAGATTCACTGTATATCTACAGCATACACACGCACACACGCAGTGAGATTTGAAATTCCAGTGTAAAATAAATGTACTGACATGCCTCCCACAGCGTTGGGCAGAACTCCAGTGGCTGGCAGGCCCCTGTCTCCGTCTCTACAGAGGGCAAGTTTAGGTTCATCTTGCCCTTGTCCCAGTCCCCGTTTGCTGAGGAGAGCGCCGCCATGCAGGTCACCGCTGAGGCGGTGAATGACAGACTCTACCTCAAAAAGACCCTCAGCTTCTACCTGCGTGACATCGGTGAGTCCTCCAGCATGGCTGCTGTCTGTCTACATCCACATGTTCTCAGCCCTCGGACAAAATCACAGTTTTAATTAAGTCCCTGCTTTTTAGAAATGTTGAAACCTTTGGCTATGTTTTGTTATAGCTGTCTTCATGAAATTCTTCATAAGAGGGAACTGTTTATTAAAATGTAACAGTAACCTCAAACAAACTGCACCCCCCCCAGTCCAGCCAGATCCCCCCCAGTCGGTGAGCTGTGAGCGGAAGGGGAAGGTTCTCAGTGTGACAGCAGAGCCCCCCCCCACCTGGGCCAAGCCTCACAGCTTCTTCCCCCTGGTGCACCAGGTCCAGTTCATCAACAAGCACAATGGCAAGGTGAGTGGAGCTCACACACATACACACACACACACAAAGACACTTACACACACACACACACAGTTACACACAGAGACACTTACTCACACACACACACACACACACAATTACACACTTAAACACACACACACACGCACACACAGTTACACACTTAAACACACACACACGCACGCACAGTTACACACTTAAACACGCATACACACGCACACACACTTACACACACACATACACATGCCCACACACACAGACACTCACACACACACACACACACACGCACAGACACCCACAAACACCCACACAAACACACTTACTCACACACACACACACACACACACACACACACATTCACACAAAGACTTACACACACACACGAATACACACATGCACACACACACTTACATACATACAGGCACCCACACACACACAGACACTCACACACTCACACACAGTTACACACTTAAACACACACACACACTCACACACACTTACACACACACACGTACACACACACTCACACACAGTTACACACTTAAACACACACACACACTCACACACACTCACACACACACACGCACACACACACTCACACACAGTTACACACTAAGACACACTCACGCACACACACTCACACACACACACACACTCACACACACATGAATGATTAGCATCCATTCCTCCCCTCCAGATGGACACCACGGACACCGGCATGATCGTGGATAAGGTCAGCATGCTCCGCGTTCGATTCCGTGACCCCCTGGTGCCCTCTGCATGGAGCGAGTGGAGCCCTTGGAAAAATGTAACCAACTGAGCATCTACCTCTCCATCTCTCCTTTCATCCATCTCTACCTCCCTCCATCTCCTCCTTCCTCCACCTGTCACCAGTGAACTCCTCCATAATTCTTTATCACTCTCTCCATCTCCCTTCCTCCAGCTCTTCCTCTTTCATCTCCCTCTGTAAGCTTAATATGTATTTTCACGGTACAAGTCACTGCTAGCAGCAATTTTTCCTATGTGTATTATTCTGTGGCAGTGACCTGGACCTAAAAAAGCCTGTGCTATGCTAAAATTATGAAACTGTGCACATTCTAGCTAAGTAGCACAGAAACAGAAATACTTATTTATCAGGTTTATTTATTAGATGTTTATTTATTTAATCATTTATTTATTATTCATGTCATAAGCTATCTAATTGGAAGTTATATTGACTAAGATCCTATTACATAGATGCTATACAGGATCGTAGGTGTAAACTAAATAATTAAACCCACTGTGGTAAGCCTACAGTGTTTTTGCCTTCATCACCACCCATGCAACAATTACAATGGTACAGCCCAAACTGAGGGTCATCTATGGACTGTACCATGCCAATTCAAGAGAGGCGGTAGTGTTGTTTGCGATGTTTTTACTAGAATCTGCTTTTAACATTTGCAGTCTGTTTGTCTTTGAGACACTCAGAGAGGCCTGTAAATACAACACGGGTAATTTATTAATATTAATATGAAAAACATTGTATTATTTTGCATGGCATTCAGTCAGACCATGGCTGTCATGCAGAACGCATTTCAGTTGGATTTTCCTCTGTAAATATCCAGTAGGTCACATTACAGTTCTGTACCTGAGACTGTTAAGGCCAGCCTTTTCTTTGAAATGTTATAAAGCTACTCTAAAACGTTGTGTAAGCCATTCAAAAATGAACTGACTTTAATTGAAATGTGCATAAGCTGAAGTAAGGTTGTATAACCTTTCAGGAAGCATGGAGGATGTGCAGGTCTAAATCTTATCTCTCATTGAAAATGCTGTTGTCTCCATCATCCTGACAGTGTTATCTGAGTGTTTGCACAGGGTTCTCTTTGTTTCTGTGCACTGTGCCTGGGCTCTGGGTTCTGTTGTTGGAGATGACTGGTGACTGTGTGGTATTAAAGGGTGTCTGTGTTTTTCATATAGACTTTGCCTTGTTTGCCTTAACATCTTTATTTCACTCACTCACTCACTCACTCACTCACTCACTCACTCACTCACTCACTCACTCACTCACTCACTCACTCACTCACTCACTCAGTCACTCACTCACTCACTCACTCACTCACTCACTCACTCACTCAGTCACTCACTCACTCACTCACTCACTCACTCACTCACTCACTCACTCACTCACTCACTCACTCACTCACTCACTCACTCACTCACTCACTCACTCACTCACTCAAAAACATAAATAATCATTCATTTACACACCCATGCACTCACTCAACTATAAACCTCACTTACCAAAAAACTCACTCACTCACTCCAAAACTAAACTAAACTAAACCCACTGAACTAAAAACCCACTCACCCACTCGCTCACCCAAGATCTAACTCACTCAGAAATCCAATCGCAAAAGAACGTAGTAAGGTGGGTTTGTAGCTCAGAGGTTACAGTGTAGTATAATGGTTAGGGAGCTGGGCTTGTAGCTCAGAGGTTACAGTGTAGTATAATGGTTAGGGAGCTGGGCTTATAGCTCAGAGGTTACAGTGTGCCATAATTAGGGAGCTGGGCTTGTAGCTCAGAGGTTACAGTGTAGTATAATGGTTAGGGAGCTGGGCTTGTAGCTCAGAGGTTACAGTGTAGTATAATGGTTAGGGAGCTGGGCTTGTAGCTCAGAGGTTACAGTGTAGTATAATGGTTAGGGAGCTGGGCTTGTAGCTCAGAGGTTACAGTGTAGTATAATGGTTAGGGAGCTGGGCTTGTAGCTCAGAGGTTACAGTGTAGTATAATGGTTTGGGAAATGGGCTTGTAGCTCAGAGGTTACAGTGTGGCATAATGGTTAGGGAGCTGGGCTTGTAGCTCAGTGGTTACAGTGTAGTGTAATGGTTAGGGAGCTGGGCTTGTAGCTCAGATGTTACAGTGCAGTATTATGGTTAGGGAGCTGGGCTTGTAGCTCAGAGGTTACAGTGTAGTATAATGGTTAGGGAGCTGGGCTTGTAGCTCAGAGGTTACAGTGTAGTATAATGGTTAGGGAGCTGGGCTTGAAGCTCAGAGGTTACAGTGTAGTATAATGGTTAGGGAGCTGGGCTTGTAGCTCAGAGGTTACAGTGTAGTATCATGGTTAGGGAGCTGGGCTTGTAGCTCAGAGGTTACAGTGTAGTGTAATGGTTAGGGAGCTGGGCTTGTAGCTCAGAGGTTACAGTGTAGTATAATGGTTAGGGAGCTGGGCTTGTAGCTCAGAGGTTACAGTGTAGTATAATGGTTAGGGAGCTGGGCTTGTAGCTCAGAGGTTACAGTGTAGTATAATGGTTAGGGAGCTGGGCTTGTAGCTCAGAGGTTACAGTGTAGTATAATGGTTTGGGAAATGGGCTTGTAGCTCAGAGGTTACAGTGTAGTGTTATGGTTAGGTTGCAGTTTTAATTCCCAGCTAGGGCACTACTAACCATAAACAGCACAGATCAGTGGTCTGTGTGTGGTAATGGAAACTAAAGCAGTCTGGAGACAGTCTGTTACTCTTTGTGTACTTCCCCATGTCACAAACACACCCCATGTGCTGTTTCACCCGTATGGTAAACAGCTTCCTGTGTGGGTGGAATGTGAGCAAACAGCTCTATAATGGGCCTGTTCTCGCTTACATCACTCTCTCTGGAGAAAATGGCAGAAATAGAGCTCAAACACACATCTCCACAAGGTCTGGGTAGAAGAATTACTTTACATTTATGCAGAAAGGGATGTGCTGTGTTAAGGCACATTAACTCGGACAGGGTTGAATTACTTATAGATCATTTGTTGGCTGCACGTAGCTAGGATTCACATGGACATAAAAACGTAGGCCAGGCTCATAGGGCCCTCTGAAGGACGTGGTTAGTCAAACCCGACTAAATGAAAGTCAACAGATACATGAACAAGCACGTGCTGGACACACACACACACACACACACGCACCCATGCATGAATGCACACACAAAACACACACGAACTCACACTCGTACAAACACGTACACATAAAAAACACACACACATACACACAAACATAAAATCAACAGCAGTGAAAACATTATGTCAATACCCATGTAAACCATCTTTCTGTGCACTGTGCTCTGTGCTTCTCACGCAGGTGACGAGGCGAAGCAAACGCAAGCATTACGGGGCGAAGGTGGGGAGAGTCTCCTTACCGTTACGTGAGGGTGACTCTCTCATCTGCAAGAAGACGAAGACGAGGAAGAAGATGACGACGTCGAAACAGACATGACGAACCTCTCAAAACCTACTAGGATGATGCAATATTAGTTTTTTTAACGGAAACCAGAAACAATTGCTCAAGATGTTACATAAATATATCTTGTAATATGTGTCTGTATATATGTATATAATTATATACATAACATGTACACACAACGCACACTTTAGAGGTTAGGGAAAGTGAAAGCTGGCGATAATTACTTTATAGTGATTGCATTTGAATTGGAAAAATCTAAAACGACAGGTAATCTTATGTACAATAAAATAACTTTTGCAATTAAAGTAAAATTACGTAGATTATTACACCGGTGAGACTTAGCGCACAATATATTTTATTGCAAACCATGAGAATGGAGATGGGGATTGTCAGAGGTCATCACTGTGGGTGATGGACTAATTTCTGGGTTTACCTGTTCAGCAGGCAACGCCAGCCGCCGCTCTTTCCTTTTACGCTTGTCTGTTTGTTTCATAGAAGTAATTGCCAAATCTGACGAGTGAACCTCGAGTGTAACACTAGCCAGTGGTGTCACGTAAATGTGAATTTGTATCTTAAACCTTGCCTTGATGTGTGGTGTACTGGTGTTGGTTGTAGAAACTCAAGAGAGGTGTGTGTTTGGCATGCCCCGGTAGCTCATTTGGTAGAGCGCATTCCATATAAGGCAAAGGCCTGATAGCAGCAGCCTGGGTTTGAATCTGGCCTGCGCCCTTTGCTGCATGTCATCCCTGCCCCTCCTGTCTCTCTCTCTCGACTGTCAAATAAAAGTGAAAAAAAGAGAGAGGTGTGTGTTGGCCCCTGCATGTATTGGTTTGCTGTGCCAGGGTTCTCCAACGGATTGTCTGATTTGAGTTGTGTCAGGCATTCAGTTAGTTACCTGTGGCCTTAAGTTCTAATGAAGAACAATACCTTTGCTCATCCAAAACTATTCATACAAAATAAACCCCTTCACTTTCACTGTGCTGCTTTTATAATTTATTTGATTGATTGTTTGTGGGTAAACCTAGTCTGGCCAGATCTTCCCTCAGCTCCTTCAACTACCTCAAGGGTTGGGTTAGTCTCACTTGTTACTTAAGAAATAAAATGCTTTAATATGAAGCTGAGGGATGAGCGTCACACGTGGGTGGGAGACTGTCCAGTCGTTTGGAGAGATTTTAGTCTCCACCAAACCACATCTGCTTCAAAGCCTACGGTTCTGGAGTGCCGCAGTGTTTGCAGGTAGCCTATTGGCTCTGACCTCTCTTCTAGGCATTATTTCATTATAGTTTAGCTTCACAGTCCTGGAGATGAGCACACAGGTGAATAGGATGTGTGGGTGATGAGGGATTTGTGACTTCTGTGTGTAGACTGGAGACAGGGTTCTGCACGGATGAGGTCTCCATTATAAAAGAAACTGCTAACATGAACATTTATGCATTTTAAGCATATATTATGATTTATGAGTTTTTTATTTAACCTTTTAATTATTTCAGGCAATGAGTTAAATGAAAATGACAACCTGTTAGTTATGTGCCACTCCTCTTGTCTATGTATAGCACCCACTCCATAAACTGTTCATATTGCTAAAAACTATTTCTGAGGACTGTTAACACAGTTTATGAACTCCTCCGACTGATGTAATCATAGATTTTTCCTTTAATTATACAAATTCTGGGATTTTTCCGGTGCAAATCGGTCCCAAGCCTAAATTTCGCTTTCCTATTTACTTGAACAGCTTCTCACACGTATTTGCCACATTGGGAAGTTTAGCCGGAAGTGCTTTTTCAAATCATTTGCTTCAGGTATGATAGGCATTCTCATCCACCAATAATGTCTCACCAAGGGTAGCAAGACCCTCTACTCCTAACCAATTGGTAGTTTGCTCTCATGAGTTACTTCCGCCCAGTCTCTGCAGTTTGCGGCTGAGATTATGGAGCTGGGTTTGGGATCCGACGGGTCCGGCGAGTGAGAAACGGATCTGGTACAAACCGATTAAGCATAGTCCGTGGAAAGTGTTGTTATGGGGTTTGACAACATTGCTCGACTTTTTGTGGCGGGAGTGTTGTTCTTGCAGTTGCATCGGCTATCAGGTGAGGCTAGCTCGTTTAGCTTCTTGGACAGTCAATCAGACTGCCAAACATTTAGCCACCGTTATCCCGACTGCTAGCCAACTAATTACTGCCCCTATTGCCCTGTCATTGCAAGCGCCCAGCCACTTAGCCGATCGCACCAAACTCTGGGAACACACCTTACAAGACCGATGGGGTATTCTTTATCATTGGCTCAAGTTTAATGTCGGGCTGTCAAAATTAGCTTCTTGCGAACAGTATTACCATCTCCGTGACAATGCCACGTTGTGTTACCTGTCAACTTTCTGATTGAAACAATCCTGACATCTTCGTTTGTCTGAAGAATTTATCTCATAAGCCAGAGGCGAATGTTTCGAATTGAAACTCCTTGCATGTATTCTGGCTTTTTTTTATGGTTTCATGGCAGTCAGTGAAATGGAAGCCAATAACGCTGTTCTTTTAGCCTTACGGTTATTGATTTTTATTCAGGTTGTTAAAAAACTGCTTGGTGTGTTTTTGCTAAAAAAAAAAAAAAAAGGGAAATCAGACTTCGTAAAAACAGGCAGTAAGGCAGTAAGACTTGATTCGTTTTTTGACTCGAGGTATTTTTTCATACAACTCAGTTCTGGGTGAAATGTGATCTGAATGAGTGAATTGGAACCAAAAGCTGTGAACAGTTGAAAGCAAAATAATTGCATAGAATTTCACATCAGATAATGACATTTCCGCAGCTGATTCGACGTGTGCTTAAACGTTTTTGTCACCAAGGTACAGATTGTTTTCATGCTGAATTACAGGGAAGTATGGAACACAAAGCAAACTTAATTGCTGTGATCAGCTTGGTTTGAGTTTGACACACTTAGGAATCACACTGTCCCATACCTGCCTGTTTTGAAGACTCGGGCATTTGTTTTGCCGGATTTGTGCAAAATGTATTCCTTCATGTTTATGTACCATTTGTTCATTATGAGGCAGGGGAAAGGTCATCTGGCTGTGGTTTCCATGTTGGAGCAGGTGCCTCACCTGTAGACTTTGTACGGACCAGTCTCTGCTCTCCGCTGCTTCATGTTGGATAGTCACATACTGGTCTTCATTGAACTTGCACTTTTATTTTTACTAAAAAAGCAGGGGGGTTTCCTCTGGCTGGAAGTTCAGTGCCGTGAGGAAGCGTTTGGTTTCGCTGTGTAGCCGCGGTCTGAATTCAGTGAACAGCTCACTGTCAGTGAACTTTCTCTCCTGCAGGTGTGCTTTCAGGGCCCTGGTCTAACAGCATTGCTTCAGAGTACACAGACACACAACCGGTCTCAAAGCAAACTTTTACTTGTGTATCCTTTCACCTTCTCTTCCTCTTTCTCTATCTTTCTGTCTTTCCTGAAAGTGTTGAAGAATGTGAAAGTATGAGGTGATGAGGGTGTTCTATGGCGCTGTGATGTCTCTCAGCTTCTCAGACCTGAGTGTGAGTTCTGTGCTGTGCTGAAGGTTCTGCTCTTGCTCTCTCCCTCTCCCAGCCCTAGGGGTGAACGAGCTCCTGTACTTTCGCATCCTCAGGCCTCCTGACATCGGCTACATCTTCAGCGCAGCTCCTGCCCGGGACTTTGGTGGAGACTTTGTGAGTACGGCCAGAAAGCGAGCGTTAGGGCATCCTGTGTCTGTTTGTTTATCAGAAAACACAGGGTGAGGGAAACATCAATAACTCTTTCATGGAGACAAACAGTGTATTCAAGCTAAGGCCTCAGAGCCATAGTGAAGGAGGGGCTTGTGTGTGGAGTGGTGCTGATAAATATGTCACTCACTTCACCAACACTGACACTGTGTCGCCCTTGCATTCCAAGTGAATGGCAGAGTTGCATCCCAGATGCCTTTACGGAGTGTCTCAAACGGTTTTCAGGCAATGTAGCATCCAGGGTGGACTTTAGCAAAACTGTAGCAAATGCATGTGCATCCTGAATGCAGTGCGCAAAGTGGGTCTGTGTTTAAGAGTTTACAGCTGCATGTGTCAGGCAGGTACAGGTGTGTGTGCACGTGCGCTGTTTGTTGCATGCACGTTCCGTGTGCTTCGCTGTCACTCCCGCCCTTCCCCTGCTGTGGCAGACGTCCTCGTACGATGAGATCTTCCTGGTGCCAGCAGAGCCCGCAGATGGCTGCTCCGAGCTCAGAAACACACACCTGATGGAGGGCCAGGTCATCTTGCTGCAGAGAGGGTAGGTAACCTGTAACCTGTGACCTTTAACCTATAACCTGTAACCTACTGGGAATAGGGCAAGGCCAGTTCTTTCTGTGTGTGCGTGTGCGTGCGTGCGTGCGTGCGTGTCCTCTAATGAGCTAATGCAATGTGTCCTCCGCTCCTGTAGGGGGTGCTCTTTTGTGCGGAAGGCACGTAATGTTGAGGAGGCAGGGGGGCGGGCGGTGCTAATTGCAGACGATGCCTGGGATAATGACAGCCAGTACCTGGACATGATCACCGACGGGACGACGGACACACCCAGCATCCCTGCCCTCTTTCTGCTGGGGAGGGATGGGTACGAACTGCGCCCCTCCAAAACTGCCCACACACCCCTTGTCTCCCTGTCTTCCCCTCTCTGTCTCCCTTTCTTTCTCGGCTGAATCTTTCTCTATCTCTCTTACTATGTTTACCACCATTGTTACCAAATTAATATTAAATTTGTTGCTACCGTCTCTTTCTGTGCCCTAAAAATGATTATGTTGATTCATTGTCTGCAAAATCATGATGGGTTGATCCTCTCTATTTAGGATTCTAATTGGTTAATTCTCAGGTGTGCGTAACGCTGATTGGTTATCGCTGTCTGTGTGCAGGATGATGATTCGTCGGTCGCTGCAGAGGCAGTCCCTCCCCTGGGCAGTGATCTCCATTCCCGTCAACGTTTCCGCCCTCGCCTCCTTTCCCCTGCAGCAGCCACCCTGGACCCTGTGGTAGAGCCATACATACACTCACATACACACACACACGCACACACACATACACATGCACGCACACACACATGTTTTCGTTCTTAGAGACCGGTGTCAGGTTATCATCCAGTACTAAGCATGCCCAAAATCTCCCACAATGCATTGTATCATTCAGACTGACAGAAGGGGATTCCCGACCCTGGGGTTTAAATTTTTCTGGTTTTTAATTTGCTTTTTTTTTTTGGAAATGTTTTTCCTTCAGTAAGACATTGGGAACCGTAATTGTTATTCAGTGTATTTTTATGAATAAATGAGTCTGACGACAAGCTTGGTGTGTCAGATGGTTTGATTTTGAGCCCGGCTTTCAGATAAAGGCAGAATAAAATTATTTTTGTCCTAGGTACCTGGAGCATAATGTATCTGTTAAAAACACATGCTATTGTCTTTCCCTACTCTATAGAAACTATTCTATTTAACATTTTTACATTTGACATCTCTTCAGCATTTTGTGTTGATATTTCACTTTTTGATTTGCCTTTAAACACACAGAGGCAATCATATTGACTGTGGTCCACTTGCCTTATTTGTTAGTGTTGACACTGTGACCACCAGGGTGCACCATTGTACTGTGATTTCCACAGTGTCCTACAATCAGGTCCTGCTTACGGATTGAATCCTAATTATGATGGGCGTTTAGTCTGAGGGAGCGTGACAGCTGAGTGGGTGGTGCACTGGCCAGCAATGTAGTGTAATGTAGCTCAGGTTACAGTGTAGTATAATGGTTGGGGAGCTGGGCTTGTAGCTCAGGTTACAGTGTTGTATAATGGTTAGGGAGCTGGGCTTGTTGCTCAGAGGTTACAGTGTAGTTTAATGGTTAGGGAGCTGGGCTTGTAGCTCAGAGGTTACAGTGTAGTGTAATGGTTAGGGAGCTGGGCTTGTAGCTCAGAGGTTACAGTGTAGTATAATGGTTAGGGAGCTGGGCTTGTAGCTCAGAGGTTACAGTGTAGTGTAATGGTTAGGGAGCTGGGCTTGTAGCTCAGAGGTTACAGTGTAGTGTAATGGTTAGGGAGCTGGGCTTGAAGCTCAGAAGTTACAGTGTAGTATAATGGTTTTGGCTTTGGGTTTGCACTGGGCTTGCTTATGTGGTCAGTGCAGTATCTTTGATGCTGTGGTGCGGAGGTATTTAGAATGAATCATTAGCGCAAGGGGTGGCTAAATTGTGGGTTTAGCGCCCCCTTAGTCTGCTGTTGGGCTCAGCGGCACAGCCCGCCACCAGAATCATCTGTCCTTTAGTGATGGCTGTGAGTCACACGTGTGAGTCAGGGCTGAGTCAGTGCATAACTGGAACTCCTGCTGTCCTTTATTTAGCGTTCATTACAGAGTCTCTCTCGCAGCGCCAGGTACCCGCATGCGGAGGTACAGAATCTCTCACAGGGCCTGGTACCTGCGCATGGGAGGTACAGAGTCTCTCTCGCAGCGTCGATGTGACCGAGAGGTACGGTCCCCGGCCACACGGCACATATGCGCTAACCGACACCGGTGGGACGCCCAAATGGCAACGTTCCACACAAATGCGCGTCCAATCATGCATTCGGAGAGCGCAGTTTTAAATGGAAGAAACGAAGCGAAACACGGCTCTCTGGATGATCGCGTGGGTTTGGGTTTGGCTGTGTTTCATTTGATTTAGCACAATTTCACATTTACGTGTTTACTTTCCATGGAGCTTTTTTTTTTTGCCTGCTTTCAAAGTGTCCTTCCAGCCCCTCGGTTCTGCTCCTGCGTGTCAGTTTCAGTCGCTCAGATATTTCCCCGTCCAGTCTTTTCATGCCTCCATGAGGGGGTGTTTGAAGCCAGAGCTTCCCTGCGACTGCAAAGGAAAGAAACTCGAATAAAAAGATTAAAACGGAAGTGCCCCCCCCCCCCCATCATAACACTGTCAATCATAACAGTGCGGATAAAATAGATAGAGGTACACTCTCTCTCCTTTTGTCTCTTTTCTTTCTCTATCTGATGTGTTATGTCGTAGTTTAGCTCTGTTCATGTCATTTATCATGAATTTTACAGAATTCCGCAGGAAAACCCTTTATTCACATCACACTTAATAAAATCGTGTTTGTATCTCTGCAAAAAAGCACAATGTGATTGCTTTTCCTGAGAGACAGAGGTAATTACAAGCACACATCTGCATATTGGAGCTCTATGGCAGCCATGTTGGCTCTAAACACCTGTGTTCCCTGACAGTCTGTCTTGTCCCTATGGAGCCATATGTCGCAGGGTGCCTTATCTCAGCTTGCTCCGTTCCGCGAAAGCAGGTCACATCTGTCCTCCTGTCCCACTGGGGTACCCCCACCCCGGTTTCTCAGCTGTTCCACAGTGTGCTTCTCTCTCTCTCCCCTCTGGCTGTCTCTGAGAAGAAAACAACAACCTAGACCATGTGTTTTGCGTGTTTTGCCCTAAAAAAACACTATAGAAATGGCTTCTTCCCCTTTGCTGTCTCCAGCCGACAGAACAATACAGTGTAAGGCAGAGCAAAGCTACACACTTAATATCACTTTAACTTTCATTGTTGCATGTAACAGTGTGGAAGAGGTTGATCAATCAAGGCCAAGATTAGAAGCTGGGAATATTTTAAGATGGTGTCTGTCCGCAGAAGATGAAGGTGTCAGCCAGTGTCTGTCTCTACCTGTATCACTATACCTGTACCCGTGTCTACCTGTATCACTATTCCTGTACCAGTCTCTACCTGTATCACTGTACCTGTACCCGTCTCTTTCTGTATCACTATTCCTGCACCAGTCTCTTTCTGTATCACTATTCCTGCACCAGTCTCTTTCTGTATCACTATTCCTGTACCCGTCTCTACCTGTATCACTGTACCTGTACCCGTCTCTTTCTGTATCACTATTCCTGCACCAGTCTCTTTCTGTATCACTATTCCTGCACCAGTCTCTTTCTGTATCACTATTCCTGTACCCGTCTCTACCTGTATCACTGTACCTGTACCCGTCTCTTTCTGTATCATTACACCTGTACCAGTCTTTACCTGTATCACTATTCCTGTACCCGTCTCTACCTGTATCATTCCACCTGTACCCGTCTCTACCTGTATCATTGTACCTGTACCCGTCTCTTCCTGTATCATTACACCTGTACCAGTCTCTACCTGTATCACTATACCTGTACCCGTCTCTACCTGTATCATTACACCTGTACCAGTCTCTACCTGTATCACTATTCCTGTACCCGTCTCTACCTGTATCACTGTACCTGTACCCGTCTCTATCTGTATCATTACACCTGTACCAGTCTCTACCTGTATCACTATTCCTGTACCCGTCTCTATCTGTATCATTACACCTGTACCAGTCTCTACCTGTATCACTATTCCTGTACCCGTCTCTATCTGTATCATTACACCTGTACCAGTCTCTACCTGTATCACTATTCCTGTACCCGTCTCTACCTGTATCATTCCACCTGTACCCGTCTCTACCTGTATCATTCCACCTGTACCCGTCTCTACCTGTATCATTACACCTGTACCTGGCTCTACCTGTATCATTATACCTGTACCAGTCTCTTCCTAGGTTAAATGGCATCTTTATACAGCAGAGTCTGTGTATAATAGTTAATTTGTGTGTGTGTGTGTGTGTGCCTGCCTGCCTGCCTGCATGTATGCGTGTGTAAGTCTTCGCTCAGCATGTGGTGTGCATCACCGTGTGAGAGTGAAGCACACACTCTCGCCCTCTCCCTGTGCTTGCCTCTCTCTGCCTGGCTCTTCTGTCACTTTGAAGCTTTGCTTTGTTTTTGATTCCTGAGCCGCGTCCCTCTCCAAACACACACCGAGGACGGCGTGATTCCATTTCGCCCCCCTTGCTGTCGCGCACACTGTCCTGTCGCTCTCTCTCCTCCTACACGGCCTCTCCCCTCCAGCCTGTCCCTGTTTCCGAGCTCTCACAAGCGCAAAAACGGTGCACCCTGCTCTTTTCTGCCATGAAACTCAGACGCTGCCATTTCTTCCAGTAGAGGAGTGAGTCTTCTAAACCCAGCTATGGGCTTTCGCCCCGATTCTGAATGGGTGGTTTTTTTTATTGTGTTTTTGCGATCGCGATCATGGTGTGTGACATTATCTGAGACCGATTTAGTCGACGGGGCCGACGCCAGGGTTGTGGGCTCTGCATGTGGGTTGTGACCATGGTGCTAAAATTATAACACACAACAGTTCTCCCTCTCATACAGAGAGAGAAGGCCGTATTTCTGTCTCTATCTCTTTATCTTTCTCACTCTGTCTGTTTCTCTCGGTCTCTCTGTCTCTCACTCTCTATTTCATCATCTCTCTTACTCTCCAGTCTCTAGTTGTTTCTAACTCTGTCTGTCCCTCCAAATTTCTGTCTCACTCTGTCTCATTCCCTGTCACTCGGTCTATTCAATTCAGTGGAACTGAATTCATTTCAATTCAATCAATTATTAACGACAATGTGAAGTTGTTAATCAACCATAAAGAAAAGCGAGTATTCACAAAAATGCATGAAATAAAAAAACACAAAGAAGAAACCGTTTCCCTTTCTCCTTCTCTGTGACACTTGACGTGTCTCCTGTCAATCTACCTCTCTTTCTCCCTTCCTGAAATTCAAATTCAAGATGTTTTATTTTAGGGAAACCTCTATAATATCTCTCTGTCTCTGTATCTGTGTCGCATGCTCTCTCTCCAGCTCTCTCATATCACAGTAGTAATCAGCTATCTGTAAACAGTAACCGTTGTGAAGTTTGTGTGTCCTTAGGTTAGTAGGGTTTGGGACACGGACCGCAGCGTTACGGAGCGTGCTCTGTGGGGTGTGGCCACAGGTCTGTCCGCCTTTGGAGCTGAGGGGGAGGCCAGTTATTTTACTTTATCTTTAACCAGCATTTCCTGAGAGTATTAATTATAAAAGCGTAAATCTCTCTATTGGCCGACAAAGACCTTGTCTCATTTCAAATAGTTTAAAATAGTTTTTCTTGGAAATATGAACACATATCCCTTTTGTGTTTCAAATGAATACTAAATAATGTTTTTTTTTTTTAAAAATGAGTTGTCCTTGTAAAATAGTTTTCATTCTGTAGCCACTTATATATTATTACATTCATATATTTTAATCTATAACAAATCAATATTTCAGGGCATATGTATTACATGCTCTCTAATGTGGCTTCGATGATGGAAAGTTTGAGACGTAAATCATTAGTAAGTGTGATTTGCAAACAGCGCAAAAAGTGACAGATTAACTAACGATGAATCCCCCTGCCATGAAAGCCCCAGTGACGGTTGGCCACACTTGATATGTCAGTTTCTGCTCTCTGACTGTTATGAGTATATTTCTGTCTTCTTTGAATTAAAAAAAATTAAGAGGAAGCAGATGTGTAACTTCTGTAAACGAAATAAAATGATCTTGAAGGAAAATTAATTAAAATTTTGCAGATGGGTCATTACCATGAAATAATTTAGTTTTTTTGCTTTTCTTACCAAAAACGTATGCGAATGCCTGTGTGAGGCATTTCTCTACGGTAACCAGATGCTCAGTTTGTGAATTACGTTCATCCTCACGACCTCCTTCCTCTAGGGCTGCAGTGTCTGCAGGTTTAACTCCAGTCCTGGAGGGCCGCAGTGTCTGCAGGTTTAACTCCAGTCCTGGAGGTCCGCAGTGTCTGCAGGTTTAACTCCAGTCCTGGAGGGGGCAGTGTTTGCAGGTTCAACTCCAGTGCTGGAGGGTCATGGGTCACAGTGTCTGCAGGTTTTGTGATTTTCTTTAAATTAACAGCCAGGACTGGAGTTAATGCCCCCAGGTTTTAACATATCCAAAGTGCTGCTCCTCCTACAGCATGGTATCCCCATCACCAACAGGCCCCTGTTAAGAAGTCTACACCACCTGGAGATGTTCCATACTGCATCAGTTGGGTGAAACATTTGATTAATAATGTCTGCTCAACAGAACTAATTCTCTGAAAATGATAGGATTTGCAAAGACTATGATTCTCTGTTCAACACCTTTTTGTCATTTTTACATTTCTTTACAAATGAATAACTCTCATCTTTCATCTCATGTTTTATAGTTTTATTTGTCCATGGATTCCAGTCATTCACAATGCCAAAGGTCAGAGATTGTCCCTTTTTTTTGGGGGGGAAGGGGGATTTCTTCCACACCTTTTTTCTCCTTCTTGTGCTTCTTGCCATCCCTCTTTCCTCTCCCTTTCTGCTCTTTTCCGCCCTCCGGGTGTTTAGGTAAATTCGCTCCGACACACTTCCCCAAAAATAGACCTCCTCTCACAGCTAAATGCGGAATAGTTTTTTGTCATTCAGAAGCGATGTGAATCCAATCGGAGAAGACAGAGGCGACTGAAACCGCGGTCACGTCACGAAGAGACCTGCTTTCCAGTCAGTGACAAAAGCGTGCAATTTTTATGCGGTGAGTTAAAAAATAAACACTTGCATCTCATCTGCTGCTGCTCCCACCAGCCCCACAGCCCCACTGGGACGGCGAGTGCCATTTTACCTTACACTTGCCAGCCTGGCTACTCATCTGGTGGACTGCAGTGCTCACTGAGAGAGTATCACTCTGCACTCATAACCCGTTTTAGCCAAACTTACCTGCATGAAAATAAAGCCACTCCAACACGATAAAACGGGCTGTGCTGAGTTCATGGATGAGTAGTCATTTCCACTGACTGGGCGTGGTCATTGGTGGGTGTGGTCGTTAGTGGACATGCTCATTGGTGGACGTGTGTGTTGGTGGGCGTGATAACCAAATGACACCCACAGTCACTCTCACAGGAACCAGAAGCACTTCCTCTTGCCCTTTTTGGCAGAGTTGGGGGGTCGGGGCACGTTTGGGGGTTGAGCGGGCAGGGTTGATTCGTGTGGGTGGAGCTTGCGCTGTGTCAGGGGTGTGGCCTGGGAGGAGCCCTGATCCGAGGTCTGGACGTCGTCTTTCATCCAGGACTGCGTGAAGCTGCCTTCCTGCAACCTGAAATCATTCTCCACACTGAGGGAGAGAGGGGGAGGGGGGAGGGGGAGGAAGGGAGGGGGGGGGGGAGGGGAGAGAAGGAGGGATGAAAAGGGAAAGGAAGAGAAGGGGAGGTAATTGGAGAAAAAGCAGAGAAGAGAGAACAGATATTGCTTTTGAGATACACTGAGATATATACACTATTTATATATGTATGTATGTAATGGAGAATGTGCGTGTGTTGCTGTGGTTGAGAGTGTGAGAGTGAAGGCTTTTATGCTCCGTGTGGCTGACAGGATGAGGGATATAAAGAGGAGTAAAGTGGGTTAGCGTGTGTACATGGGGGGGGGGTGGGGGGGGGGGGGGGCGCCTGCAGCTCGTGGCTCTGAGTGGCTCTCCCACAGAGCAGAAGGAACGCCAGCGTCCCCAGGAAACTTTTAACAGAGAGGACGCTACGGCCAGCCAGGAGAGCTCGCAGAGCCAGCTGCTAACGTCACAGGTAAAGACAGGTGAGACTTCAATCTGTGAGTGTTTTACTCAGACACACACACATACATAAAAGGAGTTAAGTTTCAGTATTTTGCTGTACAGTTGAGTTCAGCTTTTGACACTCCAGTCACAGCTGACCTGAGCCATATTTGCATCCTGACCGGCTGTTTTAGACTAGTAAACTCATTCCCCATTGGTTGATTGGTTACATAACAAGCAACCTGGTGATTAGCCAAATATCCTGTATATCTCCCCAACCCAAAGTGAGTGTCGGACTATGATTGTTTGGCCAACACTCATGGCAGGCGTACAGAGGGTGAGCCGGCAGAGACAGTCCTGTGTTTCAGTCCGAGCGAGCTCACAGAGAAAACGCTACCGATTGTGAAACTCCCACGATATTGTGGCAATTCCTGCAGCAACCAACGGCTCTGTCTAAGTCATTCGAGAAATGTGTCACGATATCCACACTCCTGCAGATCCTATCTCTCTCTTTCCTCCTCTCCCCCTGTCTTTCTCTTTCTCTTTCCCCAACCTCCTCTGTGTCCTCCTCTCTCTCTCATTCTGCCCACATGGCCTTGTGTGACCCTGTTTTGCACTCAGAGAGACTGTGGAAGTCTCAGAGAGAGAGAGAGAGATGCATACTGGCAGAGAGGTAGGAGAGATGCTGTGTGATAGCTCTCTCTGTCCCTCCAGCACACACTGAATAGCGCTTGGGCTCCTGCATTAAATGGGTGGTTGAGGGAAAAACACTAAATGTATTTTATAAACCAGAACGAGAGAATCACTCCTCTGCTCCAGTACAGCACACACAGTACATCTGTCCTGCATCTCCTCACCCCCAGGGACAGAGGGTGGAGAGAGAAAAGGACATACTTCCCCCTTCTTGAGTATGTAAGGCATCAGTGATCATTCCAAATAGCTTTTACACAATACCAGCAACTAACACACACACACACACACACACCTGTAGTTTTCTCAGGTGCTGTCTTACCTGTATATTACACAGGTGGAGTCTGTTGGGGCGTTTTGATCCTTAATTTTCTGGCCAGTCACGTAACTTGGTTTCCTGAAAGAGCAAAGAGATCTTTATGTATTTATATTTTTGTGTGGTTTTGTAATGTGTGTGTATTTATGTATGTGTGTGGGAGCATGTTTGTATGTTTGTCTGTGCATATGAGCTTGTATACGTCTGTTAGCCATTAGCTTGGTGCATGTGTGCTTGCATGCTTGTGTTAGCCATTAGCTTGGTGCATGTGTGCTTGCATGCTTTTGTTAGCCATTAGCTTGGTGCATGTGTGCTTGCATGCTCGTGTTAGCCATTAGCTTGGTGCATGTGTGTTTGCATGCTCGTGTTAGCCATTAGCTTGGTGCATGTGTGTTTGCATGCTCGTGTTAGCCATTAGCTTGGTGCATGTGTGTTTGCATGCTCGTGTTAGCCATTAGCTTGGTGCATGTGTGTTTGCATGCTCGTGTTAGCCATTAGCCTTCAGTTAGATAATTCCTGAATGAGACTCTTACAATATAATCCTTAAGAGTCAGTTTTTCACGTGCCACTTATTCTATCCTTCATTAATTTTTTTTCTTCAAGTGACAACAAGCTTAAGTGTTTAAAAATCTGTTTCTGTAGCTGAATGCATATGAAGAAGACGTGGTTCAAACATTCAAACACTCCACAGAGCAGGTAATGTATGTCTGTGTCTTTCTCCCTCTCATTTCGGTTCAGTGCAATTCAAAATGTGTTATTGAAATATCAGAAACTGGTGCAGAGATCTAGCCATTTCGGTGTTCGAGAAGCTGGATGGGGAGACACTGTCACCCCCCCCCCAAACTGGCATCCCTCTTCCCATTTCATTTCTTTTTCTGGCTTTTGTTTTTGTACCTTCAACAAATGCAAAAAAAATTCTGATATATGAATGTCTCTTAATAAAAGCAAGATTAACTGTGCCCAAACTCAAAATGAGCATGAGCCCTCTGTGTTTGTGTACTACATCAGTCTTCTGTCTTCCTCTTTCATTCTGTCATCTGATTGATGTTTTGCATCTGTCTCGCAGCTGAAATTGGCTAGCGCCCGCAGGCCAGGGCTGTTAGCCTCTGATTTCTACTTCACCGCATCTTCCACCCCTCCCCCATCTCTCATTCCCTCTCTCCCTCTCCTTCTCTGCGTCTAAAGGGAAGAAGTCCCTTGTCCCTGAGCTACAGGGTTACAGGGTGAGGCAAAGTGAACAGTTCACCCAACGGCGGCGATCGAGCCGCAGCCGCCTCCTCCTCAATACAACTTTCCAGTGCTTTCCAGGTGAGTGAGACCGTCAATCACTCAATCACTGACTAGGTTGAGCCAATCAGAGGACTTTGCCCTCCTCTCTCTCTCTCTCTCTCTCTCTCCCTCTCTCTCTCTCTCACAAACATGTTGTAGTGGTTTGAATTAGGGGCTTACTAGTAATTTATGAATCCTGACTCTCTCTTCAGAGCGAAAACAGTAACTCACTTTTGTATGAAAGGCTTGCACAGAGAATAAACCTCAAAAAAGGACTGCTTCATGAGAAAACCCCCTCACTCTGTGACTCAGCACCCTGGCCCCACCCTTCACTCTGTGACTCAGCACCCTGGCCCCACCCCCTCACTCTATGACTCGGCACCCTGGCCCCACCCCTCACTCTGTGACTCGGCACCCTGGCCCCACCCCTCACTCTGTGACTCGGCACCCTGGCCCCACGCCTCACTCTGTGACTCACCGTTGTGGCCCCGCCCGCTGTGGCCCCGCCCGCTGTGGCCCCGCCTGCTGTGGCCCTGTCTGCTGTGGCCCCACCTCCTTGTGCTCCAGCTCCTGAATGAGCTCCAGCAGGAGGCGGATGGTGCTGTGGCTGGTCTCCAGCAGCCCCTCCAGGCTCTGCAGCCTGGCCCTCAGGCCCCGCACCTCACCCAGGGGCCCATGGGGGCCCAGCAGCCTCTCCTTAGCACAGGCCAGCTCCTGCTCCCCTCCAGGGGCCCCCGCCACCAGGGCCCCCAGCAGCTTCTGCACCTGCTTCAGCGTCTGAGCCTGATCTGTGCTATGAGAGTCATCTGTCCTGTGCTGGGTGGGGCTAAAGGCGGGGTTAGGGGCGGAGATAGGAGCGGGGAGTGCCTTTGGGACTGGATGCGGGATAGGGGTGGGGTTATGAGCAGGGTAGTGGTTAGGGGTGAAGTTATCGACAGGGATAGGGGTGGGGTTATGGATGGGGTAGTGGTTAGGGGTGGGGTGTGATATCTGGGTGTTTATAGCCCCCCGTTTCTCCTTCTCCCTCTCACTGCCCCCACATATCACTGTTACCCTACGGGGGGTTGGGGGTGTGTTTTGTAGGCGTGGCATAGACTGAGTGTATTGCAGATGTGGCATGGGGGGTGTGTTTTGTGGCCGGGGCATTGATTGAGTGTTTTGTGGGCGTGACATGGGGGGTGTGTTTTGTGGCCGTTGCATTGATTGAGTGTTTTGTGAGCGTGACATGGGGGGTGTGTTTTGTGGCCGTGGCATTGATTGAGTGTTTTGTGGGCGTGACATGGGGGGTGTGTTTTGTGGCCGAGGCATTGATTGAGTGTTTTGTGGGCGTGACATGGGGGGTGTGTTTTGTGGCCGTGGCATTGATTGAGTGTTTTGTGGGCGTGACATGGGGGGTGTGTTTTGTGGCCATGGCATTGATTGAGTGTTTTGTGGGCGTGACATGGGGGGTGTGTTTTGTGGCCATGGCATTGATTGAGTGTTTTGTGGGCGTGACATGGGGGGTGTGTTTTGTGGCCGAGGCATTGATTGAGTGTTTTGTGGGCATGACATGGGGGGTGTGTTTTGTGGCCGTGGCATTGATTGAGTGTTTTGTGGGTGCGGCATAGGGGGTGTGTTTTTTAGGTGGGTGCTGCTGGTACTCTCCATAGGGGCACGATATGGCGGAGGGGGGGGGGGAGGGGGGGGGGGGGGCATCGGTCTGTGGTCACTCTCCTCTCTCCCCTCACACGCCACAGCGATAGGCGGGGCCGTGCAGGTGGGTGTATCCCCCGGATCACTCAGTGTCCGCCCCAGCCGCTGCCTCCTGCTCTGGGTGGTGCTGTCAGAGTGCATTGCCATGGAGATGGAGGGGTCCTCAGATGCAGTTGCTGTGGAGACCATGGGCCGGGAGACAGAGTCTGTGCGTGGCGGGGGGGTGGGGGGTGTCCGTCTGCCGCGTGGGAGGTGTTCTGCTCTCTTGTGGGAGGGGCTGCTGAAGGTGTGTCCACAGGGCGGGGCTATAGCTTGCCAGGGCAGGGGATTTGCACTGCCCCCCTCCGGGCCCCCCAGCATGTCCTCCAGACTGTGGCTCCGGGTTCGAGTGGCACTCAGGGCCAGGGGGAGGGGCCTCTGCAGGCTGGGAGAGGTCTGAATGGCTGCGCTGAGGCACGGCGGCCGGGGGAGGGACAGGGTTATAGAGATGGGTTTGGCAGAGGGTGTGGTCTGGCGTGGGGGTGGTGCTGGGGGTGGGGCTAGTGCCCGGCGGGTGGGGCCAGGAGTGAGTGGGTGGGGCGGTGCTCTTGCTAGAGAGGCTACCACAGCATCTAAGGCAGCGGTCATTTCGCCTCGGACGGCACCCACCACTGATCCTCCGTTTGCGGCCATAGTCTCCACCGCGCTCCCCTCCCTCTTGCGATTGGGGTGGGGGCTCCCTGGCCCCGCCCCCAGCCTGCAGCGCTCGGTGCGGGTTCGAACCCTCGGGGCCACGCCCCCCTCATCCTCCAAGTCCTTAAATCGCACCTGCTGGTGCCGCCGACGCCGGGGAGAGTTGCGGTTTAGCAGCGCCGACCGCACAGCTACGGGCTGCTCGCGGTCAGTCACGGCTGACCGCAGGGTCATCAGACAGTCTGGTTGCTTGCTGACCATAGCTCTGCTCTTGGGGGGGATGTGGCAGGCGAGGTGGGGTGTGGCCAGTGCTGACAGCTGCTCTGTTTTCGCAGTCCCAGAATCCTCTCCTCCCCTCACAGAAACCGCACTCTCTGCCCTGCCTGCACTTCTGACTCTTTCACCTTTTAATTTTTAATTGTTTTTGCCTGATTTTTTTTTTTAGTTTTGCTGTCAGAGTTGTTCTCCCTCCATTCTGTATCAGCACTGGTTAAAAGACTGGGGTAATAGGCCTGTTGATATGGGCTTTCGGTCTGTAAATATTTTAGAACTCACGTCAGCTGTGACGTTAGCAACAAGGCTGTTGCTGAGGGTGATGAAGGCGATGGTGATGATGTCAAAGATGAGGATGATGAAGCATGCTGTGGTCCTCCATGTGATCGTCCAGTGGACCCTTCTGACCCCTCGACTGCACAGCCTGCTGGGAAAGTGAGTACAGTACTATGGTGATCTTATCATCGCAGCTCGGTTTGGCCACACCCCTTATTTCGACACAAGTTTTCCCAATGGAAAAATGAATGGGTTTTTTCTCTGTAAGGCTCTCCCTATATTAAAACCATGAACCAGCGAGATAAAAGTATGGCATTTCTCTTGAAACTCTTTACTTTGAAGTGGTATCCGCAATATAGTGCTGAAGGCTGGCAGCTTGCTGGGTGCAAGACAGTGTACAGCTTTCATGCGTCTGTAACTACACATCCTGAGAAAATGACCTTCACATAGTCAGCGTCATATCCTTTATCTGAGGGTCCACACAAGACAACACACAACCACACTATAGACTCACCCTTCATCTTAGCTTATGTATTAATTATTATTAAATATACTATTATTCTTAATATGATGTTATATTGTCTGGTCTATGGTTTATACTTGGTGAATCATAGCGCTGGCTCCCATCAGTAATGAAGCCTCGGACACAGCAGGTTTTCACTGCTTCCTCCAAGTGTCCGTTTAATGTTATCTGCTTCCTCCAGGTGTCCCTTTAATGTTATCTGCTTCCTCCAAGTATTCGTTCAATGTCATCTGCTTCCTCCAAGTGTCCGTTTAATGTTATCTGCTTCCTCCAAGTATTCGTTTAATGTTATCTGCTTTCTCCAAGTGTCCGTTTAATGTTATCTGCTTCCTCCAGGTGTCCGTTTAATGTTATCTGCTTCCTCCAAGTATTCGTTTAATGTTATCTGCTTTCTCCAGGTGACCGTTTAATGTTATCTGCTTCCTCCAAGTGTCCGTTTAACGTTATCTGCTTCCTCCAAGTGTCCGTTTAACGTTATCTGCTTCCTCCAAGTGTCCGTTTAATGTTATCTGCTTCCTCCAAGTGTCCGTTTAACATTATCTGCTTCCTCCAAGTGTCCGTTTAAAGTTATCTGCTTCCTATAAGTGTCCGTTTAACGTTATCTGCTTCCTCCAAGTGTCCGTTTAACGTTATCTGCTTCCTCCAAGTGTCCGTTTAACGTTATCTGCTTCCTCCAGATTTCCCTTTAATGCATGTTATCTGCAATGTCCAGGTATCGAAATACTAACCACCAAACACCGCAGAACTGTGAGAAAGAAATGTGCATGACGGTTCAGATACTCACAGTTCTTTTACTCTGTCATTAAAAGAAAGTCAGTATGATTTTTGTTTGTGGAAATTCCTCCTGGAGCCAAGATGGCGCTGCTGGGGGCAGGACTTCAAAGTTCTCAAAGGGAGAGGGACCAATATAGGGGTCAGAGGTTAGAGGTCAAAGGTGAGGAGGGGGTCATGAGGCTGCTCTGAGCCTCCATCATCCCCTGCAGTTGCGTTGCTGACCTTCAGGCCCTCCCTCTCTTCCTCTGCCCATCACATGTCCTTCCTCTTTCTTCTTTGTCGGAGCGTCATCCCTTCTTCACACCGGCCCGAGCCGGCACCATGGGCTAAAAGAGAAGGAAACGTTTTCCTTTCATGTCACACTGATTTCTACTGAAATAAAGAGGTAATCTGGGTTTAATCAGAGAGGGTCACACGGGGCTCAGCCCAGACGCTGCTACAGAATGCAGGTTTGGGCCCCGGCACACGCTTCTCTCTAAGTTAACGCCCCGGGCTTGAGAATACAGCGTCTGCATCTGCATCTGCTACAGCGAACATTATTAACATCACAGTCCTAAAACCCTGCTTCGACACAGCTTACGTATGAATCATAGTGAACCGATGGCAACCGATGGCGAGCCAATCAGGGTATAACCTACTCAAAACCTGTCTTTCAATTACAGAGTACATAGATCAGTGTGTTTAGCACAGTAGTGACTTTTGGGGGCTTTGGTGGGGTTGGGATTTGCAAGCTTGAGCTTTGGCACATATCGTTATACAACTTAAACACTGAATGTAACTGACATTTGCAGTGTCAATATCAAAAAGACAAAAACTGTGTGTTCTGAACAAGAAGCTCTGATCTGAACCACGGTACACTCTACATCTTTCATTATAACCCCAATCTCTAATAAGATACTGTACAAATGGCAGGCACACACACACACACACATAATTATACACAGAGTTACTACAACATCACACAGTTAAATAAACAAGTCATGTGACCTCAAGTTTGTTAATGAAGAAAGTGACCCAGAGCAGGTCTACAGCATGACGACTGCTTTACAGGAGAGTGCGAGTGGAGAAGAATGGAGGGAATAAAGGCTTGAGAAGATGAAATTAGAGAAGTGCAAATGAAGAAGGGAGGAGGAAGGAGAGTGGAATAGGAGGAAAACAGGATAAGGTGATAAGTCTGGGGAGAAGAGGAGAGAGGGGACAGGTTTAGGGGATGGGTTGGGGGTAGGCCTAGCTATTAACAGGTTCTGCTGCTCAGGTTCCCAGTAGCTTATATCCAGGAAGAAATATTTGACACTACCTGTAATTTTTCATGACCAAAGCAGGAAGCTCAGCTTGTGGGCAGAACATCTACGTTGTGTTTCTGTTTGGCAGAACTGCGCAGATTTCTGCGTTGTGTTCCTGTGTTTGGCAGAACTGCGCAGATTTCTGCGCTGTGTTCCTGTGCTTGGCAGAGCTGCGCAGAATGTCTGCGTTGTGTTCCTGTGTGTGGCAGAACTGCGCAGAATGTCTGCGTTGTGTTCCCGTGTTTAGCAGAACTGTGGTAACATTTGACTTGTTCTAACAGTGTGGGTACCCTTGACTATAACCTTAACAGACATGTAACTGGAACGTTTCCCAAACATTTCTGAGTGTTTTTTGGGAAGACGGTGCAAACGGGGAGAGGGGATAGTCACTCTGGACAGGGCGGAGGGGTGGGTTTGGTGGGGGGGGGGGGGGGGGGGGGGGGGCCAAACACCCAGGAGTGTGACTCAGGCCCAGGGACGAGGCCGGGGAGAGATGAGACAGACAGGGGTCGAGAGCTTACTCACACTCAGGGGTAGGACACGAGGACGGAATTTGGGGGGTGGGGGGGGGGGGGGGTTCTGTGACAGACCAACACCATGAGCCACGACAGCTAAGGTCAGAAACTCACCGTTCAGTTCGCTCTAAAGAGCCCCCTCTCTCCGTCCACTCTCTCCCTCTTTCCGTCCCGTCCTGAACAGGAGAGCCCAAACTCCTGCGATCTCCGCGATCCCTCACCCTGCGCTGTGGTCCCCTCTCTCCCTCCTTCTCTCCTCTCTCCTCCCTCTCTCCCCCGGTCCTGCGGCGCTCTCCCCAGCACAGATCCGCTGCTGAATGAGCGCACTCCTCTCCTGCCCTCTGTCTCTCTCTCTCTCTCTTTATCCAGCTCCCTCGTTCCGTTACTTCTTCTCACTCACGGGCAGGTCTGCCTCAACTGAAGTCTAATACTTGTGTTTTCTCTCTCTGCCTCTCTCTCTCTCTCTACCGCCCTCCTTCAAACAACTCTTCTTTCCTCCTCCTCCTCTCTCTCTCCCCCCCCTCTCTCTCTCCCTCTCTCGCTGGTGCTACCCAGCGTTGCCAGAGCATTTTTAGGCTGAGTCCTGAGCCCCTCTCGCCGTTTCAGAGCAGAAAAAGACACGGCAAACGCGCCCTCGGCTCTGTAAGATTCATGAGGTTTTGTATCGAGATGCCGAAGGATCGGTTTGGTCCAGGTTGGTGATGGACTTTGTGTGTTCCTGTGAAATAGTCAAAATGGATCTGTAAATAAAGAGTTATTTTATCTCTAAATGGATTTCTGCTGTTAGAATAATGGGGACATTATAAATGAAAGCCAACCCTCCCCCTCCTCTCTCTCTCCCTCCCTCTCTCTGTCTCTCTCTCTCTCTCACCTCTTTCACAGAAGCTATAATCCCACGCTGTCTTCCAGTTCATTTGAAAAGCCCATCTGCCCTTAGGTCTTTTCCTTTTTTTGATCTCCCTCTCCATCTCTTTATTTATCCTTCTCTCTTTCTCTACCTTCCTCTTTCTCCATTCAGCTCCACTTTTGACGAGGAAAGTCATTCTATGATGGAAGGAGACTGAATGTGTGTGTGTGTGTGTGTGTGCATGTGTGTGTTCGTGTGTGTGTTTGTGTGTACATTCATTCATGTATGTATGAGTGAGTGAGTGAGTGAGTGAGTGAGTGAGTGAGTGAGTGAGTGAGTGAGTGAGTGAGTGAGTGAGTGAGTGAGTGAGTGTTTTTGTGTGTGTGTGAATGTATGTGTTGTGGTGCCGGGAGAGGTGGAGGGAGGAGCAAGCTCCTCGGCTCCTCCCATTGTGCTGCTGTCAGTCTCCTGGTTCCCTCCCTCAGCCTGGAGAGCCAACTGGAGCTGCAACAGCAGTAGCCTCGCTAACAGGCAGGCTCACCTGAGAGTGATTTCTGATCAACTCAGCTGTGAGCACTTGCCTTCAATTAGGCCATTTATTTAAGCACAGCCCGAGAGGCTGAAGGGAGCTTTTTGGTTTGGACTTTGGGCTTTTTAGGTGGCTGTGCTGTTTTTTCATTTACCCTGTTTTTGAATATTGTCTTGTTTTGGTGTTCCCTAAAAGGGATAAATAAAAGGCCCTTGGCCATTTTTTGATTTGAATTTTTGTTTCCTTCAACCCACCACCTGGCTCAGTGACAACTCCTGCCACTGTGTGTGTGTGTGTGTTTGTGAGTGAGTGTGAGAGAGAGAGAGGGTGAGAGTGTGTGTCTGTGTGTTTTATTGGTTTTGTTTTTTGTGTTTTGGCAGCTTTCTGTTGGCGTACCAATATAACCGGTGACAGTTATATGAATTTTATAATGTGAGATGGAGATGCAGCAGACAGGAAGGGTACAGAGGAGGAGGAAGAGACGGAGAGAGAGAAAGAGGGAAGACAGAGGGATGCGGATGCAGATGAGTCAGGGGGGCTTGAGTGAGAGAGGGAAGAAGGATGAAAGGATGACAGGAAACTCCAGTAGTTTCCTCTTGGTCTTGCTCTCTAGGTCTCTCATCTGAATAGCAGTTAGTGCTGCCAGAATGAGGGTTCATGAACCAAGCTTTCAAGGGCCGATATCACTGTATTCTCAATCTCGATAACTCAGATGGTTGCAACGCACACTGTCCTCTTCATCTGTGAACAGGGTTAACTGAAACAGGTGTGATAACACCAGAGATGTGGCATCTTAGTGATTCTGAGCGGGAAGTGATCTGTCAGAGAGAACAGGTGACACCCTGTAAAATTTGCCGATGCATCACTTGCCACTTTCGCAGTGGTATAGGCCTGTTTCATTGGACTGTGCTTCTGCTGGCTGATTGGCTTGTGTTGTAGCTGTGGCTCTCTGGGTCCCTCTGGTGGATGTTTTAATGTACTGCAGGCACACAGACTCATACAGTTGTGCTGCTCATAAGGTGTTTGTGAGAGAAGTACAATTAAGACCGGCAGACTGGATGAGGGTGGAAGTGAATTTTATTCAGTTTCCATCAGTGTTACCCAGGCAACAAAGGACAGCAATATAAGTTCTTACACACACACACACGCACACACACACACGCTCAGACCCCAGACCCTCCCCACAGTGACAGTATGACAGTAACTGCAGTGGATCATAGTAGTTTGTCTGAGTGATTTTCATGTGTTAGCCAGTGTTAGCCGTATGCTAAGCTGCTGCGTTACGCAGGGTACACAATGGAGGGAGTGACAGAGGGGAGGGGGTCGCTAAGCCCTTGGCAAAGCCTCCATTAGAGATGGGGTCCTTTATAAAACCAGAGCAACATGGCTTTCCTTCCTCCCCCTCCCCCTCTCTCTCCTCCGGTCTCTTCCTTCCTTCGGTCCCGATGCTTCCCAGTGCTGTGAGCTGTAGCTGTGAGTTTGATTCAGTGTGACTCCTCTTCCTGTTCCCACTAAAACTGGAGCTGCTCTGGAGCCCAGAGCACAGACAGAAACAGCGATGGATGCTCCACAGACAGACGGACGGGTGGACAGACAGACCTTGGTCAACGGAGGGAGGCCAGGGATGGAGACAGAGGGAGAGAGAGAGAGGAAGGGGGTGACTGCAGATTTAAATACAAGCTGGTTTCCAAGATGCCCACTGGCAGTGGTGTGAGCCAATGAGAGCACTGCGCTCAGTTACAGATCACAGCGTGCTGCTGGAGGCGGCCAAACGCTTTCCAATGTAGATTCTGAGAGAAAGAAGAGAGAAAGAGAGAGAGAGTATGCAGTTTCAGCCTTACATCTGTGTGTGAGCATGTATTTGCAGGTGTATGTGTCTGAGTGTCTTTGTAGGTATGTGCGTGTGTGTGTATATGTGAGTGTGTAAATATGTGAGTGCATGCGTGTAAATGTGTGTGTGTGAGTGTGTAAATGTTTGTGCATGCATGCATGCATGTGTGTGTGTGTGAGTGGGTTTGTCACGCGTTGTGCGTGTGTTGCGCATGTGGCATGCGTGTGTCCGTGTACGTGTTTCTCACCCCAGCCACAGGGTCAGTAGATGTGACGTCAGGAGAGATGGGATGAGGACTCCAGTCTTCATCACCACACTCTTCCTCTCACTCAGGGACGGCTGCTTCATCCTCTGAAACACCAACTTTCTGATAGAGAGAGGGAGGGAGGCAGAGAGGGTGAAGGCCAGACAGGGGTAAAAGGAAAACAACCTCTAGATTTGGGCAGAATGAGGCAGACTGAATATGCTGAATGTAATCTGTCTAATACACTGACAGAAGTGTGACTGTGTTCTAAAACATGCAGAGTGCTACACTGGTTTAGGAGCAGCAGATTTTGGTTTAGGAGCTGTAGTTTTGTAGTTTTTGGTTTGGTTTATGAGTACTGAATTTTCAGTTTGGGAGGGACGGATCTTCGTTAAGGAGCACCTTGGTAATGACTGAGATCTGCACAGGCTCTTACTTTGGGGTAGAGGATTCAGGGCGGCTGGGCCACTCTCTCACGGGCTCCACGCCCACCTTCCTCCTCCCTTCCTTCAGACACGTTCGTTCACTCAGCTCCTGCAGCAGAAGGAGAGAGGGAGAGGTTGTTTAGCTGCATGTAAGTAATGGCAACGTGTGTGTGTGTGTGTGTGTGTATTTTACCTTTGAAGGGTCTTTATTTTGGCGCTCATTCACAGACTCAGGAGACATCTGGGGCAACCAAACCTGGGAAAGACTGCAGAGACACAGACATTAGTTTCCTAAACATAAATACGCATGCACACACACATATTATTTTCCTATACACTCTCACACACACCTGTCTGTGTAGCTGCTCCTTTCACAGTCCAGCTGTGCATCCTGTAGGATCCTCTCCAGCTCCCCCTGCAGGAGGGAGGTGGCACTGCTCTGTGGCTCTGACACACTTTCCCTGCGTCCTCCCATGGGAAACCCCTCCAGCTCCACCCACGAGCCTGACAGACATCACACTCAGCCAATCACAGCCTAAAACACAACCAATAACTGGCAAAAGTCGCAATTGTACAACTATATTATCACCTTTCCTCCTACAGTGATAACCACAGGCAAAACGTGTCTTACAGACTTCATATTTTTATTTGAGAAGTCAAAATATAAATGGAAAATGCACAGATACACTTTCATACACATACAAATACAAACGCTAGCACACAGACGAGGGGAGGGAAAACAGGGATGAAAGAGGGAGGGAATGAAGGAGAAGGAGTCTGAAATAGGGATGAGGGGAGAGAGAGAAGGAGGGAGAAAAGGGATGAGGGAGAGAGACAGAGAGCAGGGAGAGAGTGATGGGGAGGGAGGAGTATTGTGCCATTGACCTAGATTGAGCCTGTGAGACAGTAATGACATAATCACAGACTGGGCCGTACCAACTGGTCCACTCACAGCAGGGGTGTGCAGTGTGAGTGTGCTCATTCACCACTGTGGAGAACAGGCCCAGCTCACCCCTGTGCACAGTTTAGAGTTCTGGTCCCTGTTCCCGGACCCTCTCTGTTCTTCTCTCACAGCACTCCTGATGAAAGTTTACTGACCAAACACACTCACACACATGCACATAATCACACTCACACACAGAAACACACTCCCATCCTTGGCCTGTGGTGTCAGTGTTAGTGTATCTCCCTTGCTGATACTAGAACTGATCAGTTGTCAACAGCTGACCTTGAGTCACCAGACATCTAAAGACAACCAAACCGGTGAACATTTGATCTTAAAACACACGTCTATACCTACACCTCTCTTCATAAAAACATTAACCTCTCATCCTGGAAAGGAAGTACAGGTTGAGAAAAAAAATCAATTAGCATCTTTAGTCTACATATTATTTGATACTACATGCAGATTTTTCATTCAAACAAGCACCATGTAGTAATGTAGTTCAAATGAAGATGCAGAATATTTTTGCGTTGCGGCGGCGTGGTGCTATTAATCTATATTCTAAAACATAAACAATACCATGACATATGAGGAGCAGAGCGCGTGTGCAGGGGCGTAATTGATTCCTTCGACGTGCACTTTCACACGTGCGTCAAGACGGGCGATGTGAAGTTAACTTTACCTTCGGAACTCGACCATTCATGATCCAAGTGTTACTCAGAACTGGTCAGGAGTAAAATCGCGCTTAAATTCGTAAGATTCATGTCATTCATTTATTTTTCATTGTTTTTGTGCACACAATAACACTGTAGCACACTGGTAATATTTTATATTCACTTCATTTGCTAATACCAACGCTTAAAGAGTTATTCTCTCTGACTCGTGTGACTTCTTGTTTCTTTGACCGCTGTCATCACAATTTAGCAGCATGAGCATCACTTTACGTAACACTTAGGCGGTCAACAAAGCCAGCGATGCGTGTGCCGCCTCACAGACAATGCATTCACCTCTAATAACCTACGGGAGACACTTACCGTATAAACCGTCGTCCGGCGACTGACAGGCGGACAGTGACATTTCTTGGAGCCGTTGAGGAGGAGGTGAGACGGACAGCCACGCGGATCTGTGCGGGACAAAGCGCGCGCTGCAGCCTACCGAGCGGGACGCGTATCTGCCTTTTTTATTTATTTATTCTGCTTCATTCA
This sequence comes from Albula glossodonta, assembly GCA_019788955.1. Taxonomy (NCBI): domain Eukaryota; kingdom Metazoa; phylum Chordata; class Actinopteri; order Albuliformes; family Albulidae; genus Albula; species Albula glossodonta. Next base: position 92,730 of record JAFBMS010000140.1, on the reverse strand, counting down.
GCACGTCCCTGTGTTGTTGTAGCTCTGTGTGACGTGGGCAGCCACTGACCGAAATGCTAATCCTTGTGGGTCATTCACTGCCATCAGTTACCACAGGCGCTTCGCAGGATCTCTGGTCTTTAAACTATGCGGATCGCGCCAGTGCGCCGTGAGGTGTCTTTATTATCCACTCCATTTACTGTACAGATCAACTCCGCGCCAGCTCCATACCTGATCCCTGTGAATTCCTGCGTCCCCCCCCCCCCCCCCCCCCCCCTTTTCTCCCACGTGTAGCTGAGAGACGTAAACATGCCTGTCTTCCATCCCTGTGCAGCCCCGGTCCATTACCATCCTTCCAGAAAAGCCGGACCAAGTAGCATTTTTCTCGCTAGCTACAAATAAAAACCTGCATCCAAAGGGTTTCATTGTGGTTTTTGAGAGATTGTAAATGGTTTACTGCGCCAGTGCTCACAAACGAATCCAATCCCTGACAGAATGAAGAGATTAGACACATTAACTGAAGTACTGTTTGTGTCACAAGTTTTTTATCGTCACAGAACTGCTTTGTCGAAAAATTATACATAATAACAGAATAGATATTAAATATAATAGCTGCAGTAGAGCTGATAATAACTTAAATAGTTAAATATGCACGAAGATCAGCACTCACTTTGTACTGATTTACACTGATAAATACCCAGATTTAAAACCAGAAAAGAAGCACAGATTTCTGGCCATGTTTTATTTAGCCTGGGTATTTAGAGCTGATTGGGTTATTTAGCAGAATGGCATCCAGAAGCAAAGACTCCATCTGTCTGTTCAGGCTTTCTGTGACTAAAATTATTGAAATAATTGCTTGTTTTTGTTGTTGTTGTCGTCGTCCCTGTCCCGTGCCATCATGCCAGCTGTGTTTTTATCTGTTTGTTAAGTCATTCAAAAATAAAGGGGTGATGGCTGATTCTGGCTCACCTTCTCTCAGACTGTGCTACTGGCTGTCAGACTCAGTCATATTCATCATAATAATTCATAATAATAAACACAATCAGCGTGTGAGACTTATGCCCCTGTCACAATCACTGGAGGGAGCGCAGCTGAGTGCAGTGTGCATGAAGGTGAGAGGGCACACTGAAGTGTGTGTGTGCGTGTGTGCCCGCATGCATGCACGCATGTGACTCAGTGAGTTGTGAGAACTGAATGACCAATTACTGACCGTTGAAAGACCGCTAAATAACAGTTTGCCGATGACTGAATGACCGCTCACTGACTGTCACAGACTGACCAGGCTTCCCCCCTCAATAGCCCAGGGCTCATATACATAATGCTTCTCAGAATAAGAGCTCTTATCTGGGATCAGTTCAGCCTGTCAGTTCATAATGGATAAGTTTAGGATTCGTCATCCTAAACCTGATCCTCAGTCAGCACTCCTGATCACTTTCTGAACACAGGCCCTGGTCAGCACTGGGTGGTGTAAGAAAGTCCATAGTTCACTAACACTTACTCCAATCAGCCACCAGAGGGAGATATTGCCATATGTTTTCAGTTTAGATTTGGCTACATTTGGGAATTTCAACATGAACCTACAGTGGCCCCAAACGCTCCAGATACTTCAACCATTGACTGGACTGAATGCATCTGAGATTAATCTAAATCTGTATGTTGCTCCTGCTCTAAACAAACCAGATTATGCTGGATACCCAGTGTAGTTTCAGTGTGTAATGTGGTTCCCAGTGCAGTTTCAGTGCAATATTTGATTCCCAATGTAGTTTCAGTGTGTAATCTGATTCCCAGTGCAGTTTCAGTGTGTAATCTGATTCCCAATGCAGTTTCAGTGTGTAATCTGATTCCCAATGCAGTTTCAGTGTGTAATCTGATTCCCAGTGTAGTTTCAGTGTGTAGTTTGATACCTGACCAGCCACAGATTCTATAGGTCACACAGATGTAGGGCTCCAGGGTCTTAATGGCCTTAAAGGTTCTTTCTGCTGCTATTCAATGAAACAGGAACACTGTGATCTGATACATCTACTCTCAGTTCATTAAATATGTGGTATGTACAGTACATACAAAAGATATCAATCATATTTTATCCTGACATTATATGTCAAATGCTGTTGTATGTTGTATTTTTTCAGCATTTGCCTTTTAGGAAATCTGGCTGGCTTTTATCAGCAAGTGAAAATTGTCAATAACCCCACCTCCAAAATAACGAAATAAAGAAAATTAGGGAGTGAATGATCCCCACAGTCTCAGTGGTCGTGAGGTCTCCCAGGAGACGAGTGGCCTGGCAGGGTGCCGAGCCTGACAGCTGATCCGGTCATTTATGAAATAATTGCTCCGGACGAGGCGGAACTTTCAGACGTCTCCACGGTGACTAATACATGACCTGTGACCTCACTGGAGTTCTTGTACTGGTATGTACTGGAAACAGTCAATTTCTGAAGTCAAGTTTCTCCTCCATCCAAAAAGCATAGTCTCTTTGCAGTAATATGTTGCACAAAAATCCAACAAGCATATTACTTTTTTTGTTTGATTTAGAGCATTGTTTTGAGCAGCCGCTTGGTTTTTTTACTCATAACTTCAAAAAAATTAAAATGAACATCAGTGTCCCAGTATTTATGTTTCCAAGGGAACACTGGCCTGTCCATTTGTCTTTTTGTCTGGGACTTGAGGGGCTACAGATTGCTGCTACTTTAAACCTGACATATAAACTTGTGATTTAAACATTTCCCTCTTCTCTGTAGCAGAAACTGAATCCATGCAAACAGCAGGGCAAATTGCATTGTAAATGAATCTTCATTCTAAAGCAGTGAGTTCTCTGTGCGTCTGTGTTTTTTTTTCTCCATATTTTGCCCAATATGTCACAGTGAGAAGTGTGACCTTGCTGAAAGGAACAGAAAATTATTATGTAGAGAGTATCTCAGGATGTGCTCTGCTGCTTCGTATTAGCATATTGACTCTTTTGAAGGGTCAGGTCCCTGGGTGAGGTACAGGAGAAGTCATTCTGAGATAGTATACCCCCTGGAGGCTAGCTGTAGAACTGCAGGGCCATTAAACTCTAAAGACAAAATGTGAAGCCAGATATTTAAACTGTAAGAACCTGAAACTGCATCTTAGGGCCTGTGAGGGTGTGTGTGTGAATGTGTGTTTGTCAGAGAGAGAAAGTGGATGCGTGAGCATGTGTGTTTGTGTGTGTGTGAGAGAGAGAGAGAGAGAGAGAGAGAGTGGATGTGTGAGTATGTGTGTGTGTGAAAGAGAGAGCATGACTGTGTGTGTGTGTGTTTTTCCAAATCTGTCATCCATCATCAAAGTTCCAGGTCTAACCACACTTTTCTCCCGTCTTTGTCCCTGCTCCCTCCATTATGATTATTGATAGAACAAATCTATATCCTCCTTTTGTCTGTGTTTTTTGTTCTGAAAGGAGAGAGGGATAGTGAGAGAAAAAGAGAAAGACAGAAGGGAGCTCAATCTTGCAGGATCAATATGTAAGTCGACGTGACCAAAGCACTCAGATAAACGCAGTATTCATCTTTTTCAGAAACCGCTACGATGCCAAACAAAAGATCCTGTTGGGTCTCTGATGCTGCTTGGACATATTCTTCATCTGAGTCTTCATCCCAAATCCTCCACCTCAACAGCAAAAGCAGCTGAGATGACATTAAAGCTAATCCTCTCTCCTCAGTGAGATCAGCACTGAGTGACTAATCTCACTGCGGTTTACATTATGGGCTGCACCAAATATACCCAGCACATTTCCTATGGACACCATATCTGAACTATCAAAAATGAGTTCACTCTATATCACGACTGAAAAACTCCAGCTGTGGAAGGCCGCAGGGTCGGCAGGTTTACTCCAGTCCTGAAGGGGGCAGTGTCAGCAGGTTTACTCCAGTCCTGTAGGGGGTAGGGTCTGCAGGTTTAATTCCAGTCGTGTAGGGGGTAGTGTCTGCAGGTTTAACTCCAGTCCTGTAGGGGGTAGGGTCTGCAGGTTTAACTCCAGTCCTGAAGGGGGCAGTGTCAGCAGGTTTACTCCAGTCCTGTAGGGGGTAGGGTCTGCAGGTTTAATTCCAGTCGTGTAGGGGGTAGTGTCTGCAGGTTTAATTCCAGTCGTGTAGGGGGTAGTGTCTGCAGGTTTAACTCCAGTCCTGTAGGGGGTAGGGTCTGCAGGTTTAACTCCAGTCTTGTAGGAGGTAGGGTCTGCAGGTTTAACTCCAGTCCTGTAGGGGGTTGTGTCTGCAGGTTTAACTCCAGTCCTGTAGGAGGGTAGGGTCTGCAGGTTTAACTCCAGTCCTGTAGGGGGCAGTGTCTGCAGGTTTAACTCCAGTCCTGAAGGGGGTAGTGTCAGCAGGTTTACTCCAGTCCTGTAGGGGGTAGGGTCTGCAGGTTTAACTCCAGTCCTGAAGGGGGTAGGGTCTGCAGGTTTAACTCCAGTCCTTTTGGGGGTAGGGTCTGCAGGTTTAACTCCAGTCCTGTAGGGGGTAGGGTCTGCAGGTTTAACTCCAGTCCTGAAGGGGGCAGTGTCAGCAGGTTTACTCCAGTCCTGAAGGGGGCAGTGTCAGCAGGTTTACTCCAGTCCTGTAGGGGGTAGTGTCTGCAGGTTTAACTCCAGTCCTGTAGGGGGTAGTGTCTGCAGGTTTAACTCCAGTCCTGTAGGGGGTAGGGTCTGCAGGTTTAACTCCAGTCCTGAAGGGGGCAGTGTCAGCAGGTTAACTCCAGTCCTGTAGGGGGTAGTGTCAGCAGGCTTAACTACTGTCCAGACAATGCATGGTGTCAGCTACGATAACTATGGCAGCTGAACTTAACTGATGTTTTGAGCTGCTGGAATGGAGGTCCCGTTTGAGACGGGTTTAACCTGCTGCCGGCAGAGTGTCGATGTACCACCTCTGTAGAATATGGATTTTCAGCAAAAAAAACACAAGTATTGAAGCTGCTATGACGACATGGACATCGCGAATCGATTTGAGGGAAGGGAAAATATGATTCTCTCCTTTGAAATAGCTCCAGTTATGGCTTTTGTATGATATATAGGCCTTCTTTACTTCCACTAAAATGGATTTGTGGACTCGACTGCCGTGCAATACAGTGCAGAGAGGAGAGAGGCTGGAAATATCTACTCGCACAAAACTCCACGCTGCAGAGCCAATTCTGCAAATGCTCACATGAAAAACACTGATTTTATCATCTCACAAATTATTTTTAGGCAAGAAGTGAATTTAAATTTCCTTCCTCAGAAAAGTGGTTTTTGAGACTATCAAAGGTGAGCTCTTTATAGCTTTATTCTGCTACCGTGTCCTGAAGGCGGTGCGCACACTCACTCTCTCCTGCTTTCAATTTCTGCATCTCTCTCTCTGTCACACACACATACGCACGCATACATATTCCCTCTTTCTTCTGCTCTCTCTCTGTCACACACACATACGCACACATACATATTCCCTCTTTCTTCTGCTCTCTCACTGTCACACACGCACGCTCACATTCACACACATTCTCTCCTGTTCTCTCTCTTTCGCACACACACTCTCACACACTCTCACTCTTTCTCTCTCTCGCTTGGCCTCTGCAGCATTTCCTCCTCACAGACGAGCCCGTTGTGCCACTGAAGTTTATCTTGCCCTTTGTTCAGTACTTTCCTGCAGTACTGTGTGTAAATCTCTCTTTGTTCTGTGTAAATCTCTCTCTGCAGCAGAGCTGTTTGTTGTGAAGCCTGTCGATGAACCTGTGGCAGGTGAAAGATGCACAAAAACTCAGCTTTCAATGTGTCCATGTCTCTCCCCCTTCCCCTGCCTCCCATTCTTTCTTCAAATAACAAAAACATTGCACATAGAGTAGGAAAGGCAACACTAATAAATGTGTATTAATATTAATAAACAGATATGCAAGATACACACAAAGCAAGGTTTGTTCATATGGTGCATGTGTGTTATTTTGATGGAAAAGAACATTTTGAGGATATGACATCATTTTGAATGAAATGTCTCATTCTGCCAGGCATTTGTCATCATGGTTTCGTGGTTAGTGTTTTGACGTCCGAGAAAATGAAGTTTGTGTAAACAATTGGTAAAAAAACAGTAACCATGATTGAAATTTTTTTAAAATAATATCTCTCTCTCCATCTCTGTACCTCTCCTGTGGTTCTGCCATCTGCCTCACGTTGAGATGAATCCAACACCCGCACTCTGTCATACACACACACACACACACACACATACCCCCTCTCTCTCTCTCAAACACACACACACACACACACATACCCTCTCTCTCTCTCTCTCTCACACACACACACCCACACACATACCCTCTCTCTCTCTCACACACACACACACACACACACCCTCTCTCTCTCTCACACACATACACACACTCATATTCACTCACATACCCTCTCTCATGCACACTCAGACATACACACACGCTCACACTCACTCACATACCTTCCCTCACAGACACACACTCACACTCACATTCACTAACAAACCCTCTCTCACTCTCACACAAGCACATGCTCACTTTAGTGTCAATGTGTTACAGCCCGTGTTTAAGGTGGGGGGCGTCACTCCTTGCAGATGACGGCTCTGTTTCTGTTCTCTGTGCGGCTGCAGAGAGGAGGCGCAGATGGAAAACGCATCCATGACGAAGCGCAGTCTGCAGACAGTACTCTCAGTGCTGCAGGCACATCACTCAGCTTCCGTCCCCAGAATGGTGAAGCACTGCTTATCACAGGGGGCGGGGGACATCAGGGTTTTTACTCATCTTTACACCCCCCTCTCCTCTTTTCCATAATTTCCTCCGTTTTTTACTCTCAGATTTGGAATCATTACCTGCTCCCACCCACTGTATCCGCTGCATGTGACTGTTTTACACCCTACAGTCTGGAGTAATACAGGGGTACCAGTGAGTGTTTTACACCCTACAGTCTAGAGTAATACAGGGGTACCAGTGACTTTTTTACACCCTACAGTCTGGAGTAATACAGGGGTACCAGTGACTATTTTACACCCTGCAGTCTGGAGTAATACGGGGTACCAGTGACTATTTTACACCCTACAGTCTGGAGTAATACAGGGGTACCAGTGACTATTTTACACCCTACAGTCTGGAGTAATACAGGGGTACCAGTGACTATTTTACACCCTGCAGTCTGGAGTAATATGGGGTACCAGTGACTATTTTACTCCCTGCAGTCTGGAGTAATACGGGGTACCAGTGACTATTTTACACCCTACAGTCTGGAGTAATACAGGGGTACCAGTGAGTGTTTTACACCCTACAGTCTGGAGTAATACAGGAGTACCAGGCCACACTCAGTACTGCAGAAGTACCAGTGAGTATTTTACACCCTACAGGCCACACACATTACTACAGGAGAGGCAGTGATTATTTTACACCCTACAGGCCACACACATTACTACAGGAGAGCCAGTGACTATTTTACACCCTACAGGCCACACACATTACTACAGGAGAGCCAGTGACTATTTTACACCCTACAGGCCACACACAGTACTACAGGAGAGCCAGTGACTATTTTACACCCAACAGGCCACACACAGTACTACAGGAGAGCCAGTGATTATTTTACACCCTACAGGCCACATTCAGTACTACAGGAGAGCCAGTGATTATTTTACACCCTACAGGCCACACACAGTACTGCAGGAGAGCCAGTGATTATCTTACACCCTACAGGCCACACACAGTACTGCAGGAGAGCCAATGACTTTTTTACACCCTACTGGCCACACACAGTACTATAGGAGAGGCAGTGACTATTTCACACCCAAACACAGTACTACAGGGGAGAGTTAGCACTGATCAGAGGAGAGTTTTCTATTCTACACCATGACTGGAATTTTTGCTTTTACCTGTTGAATTCCTAGGCCAGTACAGTTCTTCTCAGGAAATAACATGTGAGGTTGATCTCGCCCAGATAGTATATAATTATGTCATTTGCCACACCCCATATCCTGGAATCCATTCCTGCTCATGTGATGCCAAGGCAACGATGACTCAAAAAATCTTCACCCTACAAAAAAAAAAAGAAATAGCAGCTGTAAAACGAACAGGTTTGATGTGGCATTCTGTTAGCTACCTGTCACTACACTCTTCAGGGATTCGCTGAAGCTGATGTCAACGATTTTTCCACAGCCCGCAGCGGTTTTTAAAGAACAACAAACCGAACACACATGTGGAGAGCAGGTACGCCCAGCATTCCATCCACTGAGTGTCAGGAATGGAGCGCAATAACGTGCAGATGCTACTTGCCTTTTCGCTGTCTCCAGGGCACTGAACAACACAGGAGTGCATGAGCTGTAGGCAGAACAAAGCAGCTCGATAGAGTCAAGAACTCTTTAACCTCCATTGTTGCATTTGATCATGTGGTGGAAGCCAACCAATCACAGCTGAGAACTATGACAATTGTTCACAAGATGGCACGGTTCACCATTAGGACAGTCTCTAAATTAAATGCATGTGTTGTGGATCTATTACATTACAGTAACGTGAAACTGGAACTAGTTTGTATCATGAATATCATATCTCCACTTGCACTGCACCCAACAACACCCCGTATCCATGCCAATATTAACTGCATAACAAAGGATGCCAAACGGATGCATCTTCTTTATAAGGAATCATAAACTTTGCAAAAAAAGTTGTTAATGTGAAGACTGTATGTACTTTAACATTCCCCACTGTATGAGGCAGAGAGGGCAGACGGAGTGCAGGAGATGAGTGTGTGGAGTGTACTGTGGTCTCTGTGATGAGATGCGTTGTCTCTCTAGGGGGATGTTCTGAGGTTCTGTGGTGCAACAGAGGGGGTCTGTGTGTTAGAGGGGGTCTGTGGGTTACAGGGGGTCTGTAGGTTAGAGGGGGTCTGTGGGTTACAGGGGGTCTGTGTGTTATAGGGGGTCTGTGGGTTACAGGGGGTCTGTAGGTTAGAGGGGGTCTGTGGGTTACAGGGGGTCTGTGTGTTAGAGGGGGTCTGTGGGTTACAGGGGGTCTGTGTGTTAGAGTGGGTCTGTGGGTTAGAGGGGGCTGTGTGTTATAGGGGGTCTGTGGTTACAGGGGGTCTGTAGGTTAGAGGGGGTCTGTGTGTTAGAGGGGGTCTGTGGATTACAGGGGGTCTGTGTGTTATAGGGGGTCTGTGTGTTAGAGGGGGTCTGTGGGTTATAGGGGGTCTGTAGTTAGAGGGGGTCTGTGTGTTAGAGGGGGTCTGTGGGTTACAGGGGGTCTGTGGGTTAGAGGGGGTCTGTGTGTTAGAGGGGGTCTGTGTGTTATAGGGGGTCTGTAGGTTACAGGGGGTCTGTGTGTCATAGGGGGTCTGTGTGTTAGAGGGGTCTGTGTGTCATAGGGGGTCTGTGTGTTAGAGGGGGTCTGTGTGTCATAGGGGGTCTGTGGGTTAGAGGGGGTCTGTGTGTTAGAGGGGCTGTGTGTTATAGGGGGTCTGTAGGTTAGAGGGGGTCTGTGTGTTAGAGGGGGTCTGTGGGTTACAGGGGGTCTGTGTGTTACAGGGGGTCTGTGTGTTAGAGGGGGTCTGTGTGTTAGAGGGGGTCTGTGGGTTAGAGGGGGTCTGTGGGTTACAGGGGGTCTGTGTGTTATAGGGGGTCTGTGTGTTAGAGGGGGTCTGTAGGTTACAGGGGGTCTGTGTGTTATAGGGGGTCTGTAGGTTAGAGGGGGTCTGTGTGTCATAGGGGGTCTGTGTGTTAGAGGGGGTCTGTGGGTTACAGGGGGTCTGTGTGTCATAGGGGGTCTGTGTGTTAGAGGGGGTCTGTGGGTTAGAGGGGGTCTGTGTGTTAGAGGGGGTCTGTGTGTCATAGGGGGTCTGTGTGTTATAGGGGGCTGTGTGTTATAGGGGGTCTGTGGTTAGAGGGGGTCTGTGTGTTAGAGGGGGTCTGTGTGTCAGAGGGGGTCTGTGGGTTACAGGGGGTCTGTGTGTTAGAGGGGGTCTGTGTGTTAGAGGGGGTCTGTGGGTTAGAGGGGGTCTGTGGGTTAGAGGGGGTCTGTGTGTCATAGGGGGTCTGTGTGTTCTAGGGGGTCTGTGTGTTAGAGGGGGTCTGTGGGTTACAGGGGGTCTGTGTGTTATAGGGGGTCTGTGTGTTATAGGGGGTCCGTGTGTTATAGGGGGTCTGTGTGTTATATGGGGTCTGTGGGTTACAGGGGGTCTGTGTGTTCTAGGGGGTCTGTGTGTTAGAGGGGGTCTGTGGGTTACAGGGGGTCTGTAGGTTAGAGGGGGTCTGTGGGTTAGAGGGGTCTGTGGGTTAGAGGGGGTCTGTGTGTTAGAGGGGGTCTGTAGGTTAGAGGGGGTCTGTGGGTTAGAGGGGGTCTGTAGGTTAGAGGGGGTCTGTGGGTTACAGGGGGTCTGTAGGTTAGAGGGGGTCTGTGGGTTACAGGGGGTCTGTGGGTTAGAGGGGGTCTGTGTGTTAGAGGGGGTCTGTGGGTTACAGGGGGTCTGTGTGTTAGAGGGGGTCTGTGGGTTAGAGGGGGTCTGTGGGTTACAGGGGGTCTGTGTGTCATAGGGGGTCTGTGTGTCAGAGGTAGGGTTGCCACCCATCCCGTAAAATACGGAATCATCCTGTAATTGACAATAAAATGTTGCGTCCCGTGTTGAACCAATACGGAACACGATTTGTTCCGTATTTTCATAAATTACATTACATTATTGTCATTTAGCTGACGCTTTTATCCAAAGCGACTTACAGTTGTTTAGACTAATCAAGGGCCAATCCCCCCTGGGAGCTATGTGGGGTTAAGGGCCTTGCTCAAGGGCCCAACAGCAATGGTGTTCTTGCTGTGGCTGGACTGGGACTTCAGGCTATAGGCTGAACTAAATGTTCAGTACACATGTCTGTCACACACATCGACACTACACCTAACAATAATGAACAAAATAAAACACAGGAAATAGTAAGCAGAAGCAGGATGAGCCCAGTTGTGATGAAAGACATCCAGGGACCGGAACTCACCTCTGAGGCTGTCAGCACAGGGGTCCCATGCCTGCCCAACCTGTCTACCCCTGCCCCCAGGGGAGGGGGGAGGGGGGCAGAGACCGCCACCTCAGACCTGACAGAGGGGTTGGGTTACAGCGCTCTCTGAATCCCCAGGCTGACATAGGGGGGCTTATCTGCTCCTCAGACTGAGTGACTGACAGTGTGTGTGTGTATGGGGAGGGGGGGTTAGAAGTCACAGTGGTTTAGAGCGAACAGAGACAACCCAGGGGACAGTGTCTCTGTGTGTGGCACAGGGAACTCTGGGAGTCATGTCTCTGTGTGTGGCAGAAAGCATCATGGGAAGCAACCCAGTTTTTTCCGTTTCATTAAAGGCAGAGCAACTGTATCCAGTGTCCAGTTACAGCATGCTGTTGCCATGCCAGCTGGCAGCTGATTAGGTGATTGTATGCGGCATGGCGATGATTGTTAAATATTACAACAATTGTTAAATAGGTCGATTGTTAACTATTTCTTCCCCCAAACCTCCACAAAACATGCACACACGGGCAAACATGTTTCGTAGACAGCCACAAAATCTAACAAACTGTTTACAGCGCTGAACATAATGTGCTGAGCCACTCTTAGCAAACCCCTGCTGTTCTTCACGAGAGCCTGAGTGACAGAACCCACTGAATTACTTAGGGCTTCTGCTTCCTTTGGAGCACAGGCCATCGTTCAATCCTGTTACCAATCTTTCTGTAGCAGTGTGGAATTTTACAGGATGGGGTTGCTAGCTTCAAGCCCAGCTGTCCGCCATGTTTTTTTCTTTGGGAGGTTTTGGGCTGTATCCGTTAGTCCTGCAGACAGGCATACTGTACACAGAGATGCTAACGTGCTGCACATAGACATGCCAGCATGCTGCACACAGAGATGCTCACTTGGTGCACACAGACATGCTAACATGCTTTACACAGAGACGCTAACATGCTGCACACAGAGATGCTAACGTGCGACACACTGAGACACTAACTTGGTGCACACAGACATGCTAACATGCTTTACACAAAGACGCTAACATGCTGCACACAGAGACACTGACTTGGTGCACACAGACATGCTAACGTGCTGCACATTATCAGACTCCAGCCCTGTTCCAGCAGGCTCATGAGGATGTGTGATCTGTAAAAACATGCGGGTCACTGCACATGACTGTGTGTACTGATTCCGGGAGCCAGTGTGCTGCTGTAGAGACAATTTGGACTTCTCTGAACCCCAAAATGTTTGTGCATTGGCCCTGTGTCTGTGTGTATCTCAGTTGTCAACACATTCTATGGCTGAAAAGTGAATTGTGGGAAAGTATGTGTATGTAGATGTGTGTGTGTGTGTGTGTGTGTGTGTGTGTGTGTGTGTTTCCAGTGCTGTTGTCCTCATTCCCAGTAGATCTGTCTGTACCTCCCATATTAGTATCACTGTTATCAGTGGTTGCATTTTTCTTTCTTGGTATCGCAGGTGGTCCGGCTTAGCTGAAAAGAAAGCCATACAAATATTTGTGAGGTGGAATCTCTGCAGCAGAGGGCTGGAGGCAATTAAATTCCTCTCCACCATTCAGAGCAGTGGCGTCCTTCACGTCAGTGAAGTTGAACATTAATTTGTGATGGCAAATTTTTGATATTCGTACTGCTAGTAACCTTCAGGATATGCATGCAAAAAATTTATGAATTTTAAAAAGCTTCACTGTTTAAGGTATTTTTTTATTTTTGAAGAAAAATGTCAAAATATTTCACCCAGAGACTCGCTACAGCCATCGCTGTTTTTTTTTTTCTTTGAATAAATTCACTGAACACCTGGCATGGCGTTGCTCGGTGATGAATAATATGTTTGCTGCTTGATTAGGTATCTGAGAGTGGACTAATTAAGTAGAAGTGTCACGGGATATTTGCATGAACGAATACGAAAAGGACAGATGAGGACGATATGAAAAAGTTTTTGAATCATCAAAAGTTTTCCGGTAAAGACAAACGCAGATCCGTGGTCTTTGTGGAAAAATTCATCTCGCAGGTGTTTCTTCCTTTGTCAGGATTCAACGCAAGGCCGATGTCATTCCTTCAGGACAAATGTGGTCTGTAGAAAATATAAAGCTCAAACCCTAGCTTTTCACCGGCTGTGGCTCACATGCAGTTGTCGTTGTATGATCCACTGATGTCTGCTTTTATGGACCTGACATCCTCCTTTAAATTATCTCCACCCAGAGGCAGAGTCATCGTGCACACCATTAAAATAAGAAATCCTGAGCCGAATCGTGCCAACGAATAAACACATATGTGGATTATACCCTGCTGGACCGCAGGCGAACATTCTCAGAAGAGACGTGGAGGAGGGTGTTTACACTTAGTGCGGTGTCCTCTTCCAAGAATGTGAGTAATCCTGACGTTTTTTTTTTTTTTAATAAAATACAATTACAAAAAACAGCGTTGTTTATTTGTGTTCAGGTTGTTTTTTTTTTTTTTTTGTGAGTGCGCGCGGGGCGCGCGACGTGTGTCAGACAGAGCAGAATAGCAGGTGTCTGGAGCGGGACTGGGGTTTTGCAGGAATGCGAACGGCACGAGTTAGTGGCCAAGGCTGAACTTGAGACAGTCTGCCTGGCCGGGAAACAACCTCGTCACGCGAGCCAAACATCTGGCGGAAGCGCCGCAACATCTGGGGACGAGGAGGCTCCTCGAGCCCGCCCGTCTGAGCGCGCGCCGCCGCCCGTTCCCAAACAGACTCTTAAGTTAAATAACTTCTCTAAAAATCCCGCCATGCCTTTCACCGCTTTGAAGCTGCCTCCCGTTTGACCGCCCTTTTACTGGAACAAATGTGGTTTATGGATTCGAAGCTCGCGGAATCAATGTGGTTTTTGAATTTAAACGTGGGGGAGTAATGATTTTCCCCCCTCTTTCTTGGCCCCTGCTTTCCTTTGTGTTGAGGGATTGTTACTGGAAAAAACAGTGTTTCAAACTGAACCTGAGTTCTTAGACCTACGTTTCACTGAGAGATAGTTAAAGCTGGTGTGCGTGCTCATGTATATGTAACTATAGAATATATTTTATACACGCACGCACACATTTTTAACTCCAGACTTCTTCAGGGCCGGCTCTGGCATGAGAAAGCAGAGTCCGTAGAACACTGTACTGTGAACACATGTTTCTGTAATAAATGTTCCAGACCTGAAGGGCTCTGTCCACATTTAGGGGAACTTTCCGGGAAAACCAACCATCAGAGTGCAGACGCTTCGCCTCCACCAGGAAGTCAGACCCGCAAAAAAGGCAGCCTTTGGTTCCTTCTGGGCCTTCAGAGTCTGTCTGCAGTCTGCCCACCAGCTGCCCTACTGTACACCCACCAACCACCCTACTGTACACCCACCAGCTGCCCTACTGTACACCCACCAACCGCCCGACTGTACACCCACCAGCTGCCCTACTGTACACCCACCAACCACCCTACTGTACACCCACCAACCACCCTACTGTACACCCACCAGCTGCCCTACTGTACACCCACCAGCTGCCCTACTGTACACCCACCAACCGCCCTACTGTACACCCACCAGCTGCCCTACTGTACACCCACCAACCACCCTACTGTACACCCACCAGCTGCCCTACTGTACACCCACCAACCGCCCTACTGTACACCCACCAGCTGCCCTACTGTACACCCACCAACCGCCCTACTGTACACCCACCAGCTGCCCTACTGTACACCCACCAACCGCCCTACTGTACACCCACCAGCTGCCCTACTGTACACCCACCAACCACCCTACTGTACACCCACCAGCTGCCCTACTGTACACCCACCAACCACCCTACTGTACACCCACCAGCTGCCCTACTGTACACCCACCAACCGCCCGACTGTACACCCACCAGCTGCCCTACTGTACACCCACCAACCACCCTACTGTACACCCACCAGCTGCCCTACTGTACACCCACCAACCGCCCTACTGTACACCCACCAGCTGCCCTACTGTACACCCACCAACCACCCTACTGTACACCCACCAGCTGCCCTAATGTACACCCACCAACCGCCCGACTGTACACCCACCAGCTGCCCTACTGTACACCCACCAACCGCCCTACTGTACACCCACCAGCTGCCCTACTGTACACCCACCAACCACCCTACTGTACACCAACCAACCGCCCGACTGTACACCCACCAACCGCTAACCGCCCTGCCTTACAGCCACCAACCGCCCTACTTTATGCCTGCCAACCGCCCTACTGTACACCCACCAGCTGCCCTACTGTACACCCACCAACCGCCCTACTGTACACCCACCAGCTGCCCTACTGTACACCCACCAACCACCCTACTGTACACCCACCAGCTGCCCTACTGTACACCCACCAACCGCCCGACTGTACACCCACCAGCTGCCCTACTGTACACCCACCAACCACCCTACTGTACACCCACAAGCTGCCCTACTGTACACCCACCAACCGCCCTACTGTACACCCACCAACCGCTAACCGCCCTGCCTTACGGCCACCAACCGCCCTACTTTATGCCTGCCAACCACCCTACTGTACACCCACCAGCTGCCCTACTGTACTCCCACCAACCGCCCGAATGTACATGAGAAGAAGCACGGCTCAGCTGGCTAAGGAAACCCTGTTAGACTGTGCTGATGTTGACCCCACCAATGAAAAACCTGTTAGACTGTGCTGAGATTGACCCCGCCGATGAAAAAACCTATCAGACTGTGCCGAGATTGACTGGGCTTTCCCTCACAGTGGGAGTCCCGCATTCTTTTACTTTTGTCAGGCAAATTGGAACATTGTGTTTCTGTAGTGCCATCTCCCCGACACCAGGAAACGCGATAGACAACGGCGGTGCCAAGAGAGGCGAGAAACATGTAAGGCTTCGATAAAAAGCCATTCTACTGAGCCAGAACAATACCACAGTAGCCTACTGTTTGAGATCAATAGCATCCCGGCTGCCGCTGGGACGTCATTCACACGAGGGCACGGGCAATTTATAGCTGGGGATGATGAAGACATACAAGGGCATAATTTAAACTCAATTTTCATCTTTTTCGGTTCAGTGTTAAAAAGAAGAAAAAAACTTAGCGATTCCACCAGCTGTCCTCCTTCTTAAATCCCCTCTCCAGGCCCTGTGCATTCTTGTTTTGCAAACTCCCAGGACAGTAGTGACAGGTAAGTACTGCTGCGAATAAACCTCGGCTTGCAGACAAACACGGCCATTCACAGGCAAGAACAACGCTGTGATTGCCCCCTCTCCCTCGCTGTCTCAGGACGCTTGAGGCTGAGCGCCCATCGGCGTTTGATTTGACGCTTTCTACGGGGCAAAAACAAAAAAGAGATAACTTTACAATTGGCCTTTTGTTTGTGCACTCCGTGCGGAACGCGGCAGCGGAGCCAAAGGTCGTTATCGTAACGTAGCGTGACGTGATGTAGAGAGGTTCTGAAAAGCGGGCAGCGGCAGTGGGGGTGGGCTGCCAGCTCACTCGCCCTGTTCTGTGTGACAATGTGCTGCTCTCTGCAAAATCAGGAGCGCAGCTCCCTTCTATAATGAGGACGTCTTGCTAGCGTACTTCACTGTTGGCTCATTTAACTGAACAGAAATAGGCTGCAGCTCTACCTGACACACACATAATATTTAACTAAATAATAACATGTTTACACACACACACACACACACAATTGGTATCCCACTAGCTTACTGCTTGGCTGGCAATATTTAATATTGCACCATTGGAGCGAATGTACTCTTGACACTCTCATTTGTGAAGTATATGTGCCCCACTGGTGAAAATCTAGATAAGACATCTATAGATTAAGTTAGAAAGATATCCATTGTGTTTTTTTGTGTGTTTAGTTTTTCATATAAACAAGTCTGGTATGTTTGCATCGAGGTAAAATGGCCATGTATCAGTTTTGACACAGGACACTGGCGCTGAAGATCCAAGAAGTGGGAATATGATGTTAAACTACACAGTGAGTGCAGATGCTTGTTTTGTACATCACCGTAGCTTAGGCTGAAACTAATTACGGCTGCCAGACATAACAGAGATTGGGTTCTTTAAATCTGTGGAACTCCTGATTTGCCCTTGAGTATATTTCTTTTTCTGTTGTTCTTAAAAGCTCTAGTTGTTCTTTGTCTGTTGTTATGTACTGTTACTTACAGTGTAGCCTCCTAATAGAGAATTACATTTAAAGGAAAACACATTTCTGAGCACAACAAACAATCATGAAATCTAAACTATACTAATCTAATCTATCTGCAATCATTCATTGGGAATGAACTCAAATTTGACATATTTAGTCAATAAAAAAAACGTCCCAGTCATCTTTTTCCCCCTGTATTTTTGAGCGTGTGTTTCCTCAAACAGGTACGTGGTGTTGAAAGGAGAGCGACTGAAAGCATTTGTTTTTGGTTTGTATTTCAAACAGATCTCAGTTCACATCAGTCCCATCTTCTCCCGGGAGAGTGAGTTAAGACGGCTCAATATGTGCTGTGAAACGTGGAGGGAGAAGGCCGTGGGGAGAGCGCCGTGTGGAGATGGTTAGGATAAAAGCAGCCCTACTCTGTGAACGGGCTCCATGTTTAGATGGTCATGATTTCATTTAATAAGGAATCTCTCTGCAGGGAAGTTATCTACAGACAATCGGTGCGTTTCTCACTCTGTGTCATTGTGTGTGTGCTTATATGTGTGCGCCTGTACATGAGTGTGTGTGTGTGTGTGTGTGTATGAGTGTGAGTAAGTATATGTGAGTGTCTGAATGTGTGTCTTGTGATGTCTGCGTTTGTCTGCCCATCTGTGTGTATGAGGTCGAGTCTCTGATGTCCAGACAGAAAAGGAAAATTGTTTTGTTTTCATCTTTTGTGGAATCGCAGCAGGTTTGTTTTGATCTGTGACTGCAGGGGAATGGAAGAGAGACAGTGTTTGAGTGATGGGGTTTGTGCATGTGAGTTTTTGTGTGAGTTTGTGTCTTCTGTGTATATGTTTTTGTATTTGAGTGTGCGTGTGTGCATGTGTCTGTGAGACTGTGTGAGTTGTAGGCGAATGTTTGTGTTTGAATATGTGTGTGTGTCTGTGAATGTGTGTGAGGGTGCGTGTATGAGTCTGTGAGACAGTGTGTGTGTGTGTGTGTGTGTGTCTGAGATTGTGTGTGTGCGTGTGTGTGTGTGTGTGTGTGTGTGTGTGTGCGTGCAGGTGAGTTCAGGTGAGCTTGGGCTATGGCGTCAGCCAGTCACACCTGTATTCCTCTCAGGTGTTATCTAACACTACATATTATAACATACAGATTATGAAGGCTAATATTACCTAAACAGATGTGTGGCCTTAGGCCTGCAGGTAACAGAGAAACAATAATCCCTTATTTAAACGATAATCGCTCAGCGTACAGTTATTGTTTATGAGATGTGTGTACTGTGAAAGTGGAATTTCGCTGTTGCAAAGGTTGGTACAAGTATATGAATATGAAAATCATGACAAGATAGGCTTTCATATATTTCCCTCTGCGAGGCAGAATTCTTAAAGATTCTCTGGTGATCTTGACAGCTAGCTAAAGGTTATGAAAATTTGTTTTCTTTATGGTGCATTTAAAAATAAATAACTTCTGTACAAACATTTACACAGTGATTGCTTTATGATTTTCTTTTTTTTCATTTATGTTTTTAAGAAATACATTTCCAGCACATTGTGGAAGTCAGATTGAAAGCCATAGTTTTTCATATTTTCTGGTTTCCTGTTTATTTTTTTTTTCTTGTGTGCGTCAGGGTTATTTTTTGTCCTATTCAGAAAATATGTGATTCCGCTCCAAGGAGGTGGTACAATGCTAGAGCCTTCATTTACTGTCATTTTCACCCTCAGCGGGAACACAATGATGGCAGTGCCGACACAGTGTTAGCCTTGATGAAAAACATATTAAAATAATAATAAGAAAGCGAGTATTTTTGTTTGGTCAAATTTCTTAAGTGCATTTTCATAAGAAAAGAATCCCTCACAAAAGCAGACAAAGTAATTTAGTTGACAAAATAAGTACAGATGTACATTTTCCTCATTAGTTTGGCCAGACTGAAGGAGGTAAGAGAGGCGTTGTGCGTAACGTCACACACGTGAAATACTGAGTTCTACCAGAGGCTTTTCACCCACAAGCACGCAGAACCCAGAAGAAATCTCACACCGCAGTTAGTGACAGTTTGGAGCCTCACTGCAGCCAGACATTTGTCCTGTTTTTATTCCTGAAACAGAAACAATGTGTGGTGACATGGGAGTTCACAGAACTGGTTGTAAACATTAGGTTCCATCATTTTCCAAAGTCGATTTAGTTTTGTTACTAGCGATGAACTGCTCTGTAAATATTTCCATCTGTTTGGTGAACATGGGCAGACCTCTGGGACAGCGGCAGGTCTGCCCTGTTGATGTAGATGATAGTTAATATGAAGTTAAGAGTAAAACGTTTCTTCACACTATTTCTTTACATATCTATACTATGTGGTATTTTAGGCTTTTCAGTAGTAAATATCTTTCAAATAAAATATCCCTGCACACATACAGGCATACACACACACACAAACACACACGTGCACTCACACACACATGAACACATGCACGCACACATGTTCACTCTCACACATTTGGGCCAAGCTCCAGCCTGTGTGTAGATTTACAGTGTGATTTTTTTTTTTTTTTTCATAATTTCTTTAAAGCTTCTCTGGAGGGAGTTCAGAAAAATGTGTTTAGAAAATTATCCAAGGAACATCGGGAGAAGTTTCCGCTCAAAGCGTTCCCTGGAAGTTTGGATGTGAATGACCTTGTCTGGGAGTGGGTGGGGGGGGGGTTTGTGTGGGGGGGGGGGGGGGGTGTGGGGGGCGGGGGGCGGGGGCAGTAGGGGGATGTGCTGGTAGGAGATGTTTATGGTTGAGTTTTGGAACATCTCCGCGGAGCAGAACTGTGTGCCTAGGATGGATCTAAGCTGGCTGTAGTTTAAGACATGAGTAATGCTTTTCCATGAGGGCTCTCCCGATGCTTCTGATGTCAGCGGGGTGTTGCGCGTCTCTTCGGGCTCCGCTACACCTAGAGCGAAGCCCATCCTCCAACGTGATAGCAGCCCTGTTTCAACTGCACAAAAAACTTTATTTAAACTTGCATCTTAGCAAACGTACGTCTGAGTAAGCAGTGCAATCCCTGCCTCATGTTCCTGCCAGAGAGCTTTAGATCTTAACTGCTGCATTTTAATCTTTAACTGATGAATATGTTTGTTGAATTTGAAACATATGAAAGATGATATAATGATAAAAACTACAATCTGAAATTATTCTTTTGGAGTCCTTTGCTCGTGAGCACAAGGGAACCGTTTTGGAGTTTTACATTGATGAACCATCTAGAATAGAATAGAATAGAATAGAATAGAATAGAATAGAATAGAATAGAATAGAATAGAATAGAATGTAGCAACCTCATTTTTCCAGTTGTTTTAATTCCTGTGAGGTTGTGGGACAAACACATTGATGTCGACTGCGGTTCTGGAGTTCTGTCACAGGATGAACTCCTGAGAGGGAGAGAGACGCAGCAGGCCGTATGCGGGAGAGGAGGTTGCAGATAACGCCTGTTTAAAAATGCATGCTGATGTCATGGCAGCAGGACAGGACATCCTGCGAGCAGCTTCAGCGACTCCACAGTCACCTGAGCCCACACCTGTGTCTAGCGTCACCTGAGGGGCTGCAGGTAACAGCAGCACAACCGGGTCACATTTCACATGCAGAATAATTAAAGGCCCTGTACATAGATGTATTATTTATTAATTTTACTCAGGTATGAGATTATTTAATCGGATCCTTCACCTCCCACACACAAACATTATTCTAACTATCACCTGTGCAGATGGAAAAACCTGGATGGTCACTTATATTCGTCATTCATGATTATTTCATTGGGAAAGTATGGCAGTCACTGGTAATTGATACACACGTTTGGGGTACAATGGGAGTGACTTACCTGAGAATCTAGCCTGCAACCCCTGAGTCATAAATCCAGTTTCCTAACCATCATAACTCACAGTAACCCCAAACACATGTACTGGTGACCTGTTAAACCAACACTCCTCTGCACTAAATAGATAAAATCCACACCCAAACACATCACTGTCCCTTGTTTCCAGTACAGTAACAGTTAAACAGTGCAGGACACTGCTATGCAATGGCACAGAGCCTTAATGGATTGACAGAGCCAAAATGGCCGCTACTTGGGAGATGTACTATGTCTGTAGAGATGAGTGGAGCCCACTGTGCTCTGTGGAGATTTAATACATTCTAAAATAAAAACATTGCATCTGTATCCATTCATTTTCACCCCTAATAGTAACCACAAAGATGAAAAGAATAAAAAAACATAATTAAGCCTGTAGTGGAATACTTCATCTTACGCATTAATGACCTGCAATAAATCATTTCACCGCTTGAGGGGACAAAAAAATTCCCCCAAAAACACATTTTTTTCTTTTTCTTTTTTTTTCCATGGTTTGTCTCAGATTGTGTGCCATTTATTCTGAGGAAAAAGGGATGGAACAAGCGTGCAAACGAAAAACAAACTCTGGCCTCAAACCGAGAGTAATGAATCACATCTCACACCACTGCGGGGAATTGCAATGTAAATCTAATTGTTCAAAACCCAGAAGTTCTAGTTTGGCGGAGACAAGAAAACCATAAATAACGGAGCCGATGTCTCGTATCCAGATGTAAATGTGGATGGAGGGGAGATCTCCAAATACAGCCATCAAAAGCAACAGCTTTCATCTCCTCTGAGTCACTCCCATCATTTAAACCCCCAGAACCTTATTCATCAATATTCCATAAGCACTGTTAACAACCCCAGAGCGCAAAATACTCCTCACAGCAATCTGAGCCCACATCCTTACACTGTCGAGTTCTGATCCAGGATCAGTCTTGCCTTTTGGCTAATAATGGATAAGGTTTGGATACAGTCAGGGAAAGGCTGATCCAGATCAGGAGTCCCAGTCTTTAAGACACTTTATGAACGCAAGCCCTGATCTAGGGTCAGTTTTGCTTTTCCTTTTCCCTCTGGTCTCAGTGGAAATCAGACTGTCTGAGTTTGGCTCAAAACTGTGTCTTTGTACGTAAAAAAAAAAGAAAATGTAGTTGTTTTGGAAAAATGAAATGAAAATGAAACGGGTTGACACGGAAAGTCAGTGCTGGCTCTGAGGCAGAGATGAGGGGTTGGTTTGCCGCTGGACTGAAGTATCGCAACAATTTTGAACGGGGTGTTTGTTTTTTTAATTTATTTGGAGGGGCAGCTTAAAAAGGTTTGACATGGAGCATTCCGGAACTGCTCAGTACACTATCTACAGCTGAAAGATGATGTAGACAGCTGTCTCTCTTACAGACAATGGCAGTCACAATGTAGAAAATAATGATGTCACAATATTATGGTAGTAATAGTGAGGTCACAATGTCATAGAATAGCAGCGCTTTCTTGTATGCTGTGTCCTGTATTTGTGATTATATGTCAACATATTTTGGGAGCTGCTTAATCTGTGTGTTTTGTTCTTGTTTGATTGTGTAATCCATCTTGGGGCAAGGAATGCACTTCCTGCTTAAGCCCCGCCTCCTCAGAGCACTCAACTCCACTTCCTTCCCCATTGCATGCAAGGCTATGAGGATGGGAGTATGCAAATCATATGCAAATCATTACCCAGTCATTGGTGTGGAATGGCTTCTGTCATAGCCTGGCACTAAAAAACCACAATAATCCGAAACAAGGACTTTATCTTAAGACTGTGATTAGTAAATTAACTGAATCCAGATTCAACCACATATAAATGGTTATGAACTGTCAACAAAAACAATGGAGCGGTCAGAAATTGGCATGAGGAGGGTAGAGGGTGGTTTGGGCATGAGAGGAGTACAGGGTAATATTTCATTCAGAGTGCAGATGAACAGGAATCTTTAAGCTGACTGTAACCTGCATGCAAAAGTGCTCATGGTCTCCTGGGGAGGAGCCACAATGGCCTCTACTGCACCTCAGACAGTCAAAACACCACAGCATGTTCAGTTTGCAGTAGGCATATCTAATTTCAGGCATTAGGGCCCTGACCGATGGCAAGGCCCAAATGTAATGAGAAATTAATTATGCAAAATAATAGTACAATTATTTTATAACCAATTGCATAACATGTTTTGAAGAGAAACCCCAAGAAAAAATGTTTGTTTAGACAGGTTGGAGACTTCCCCACACAACAAACCAAACAGTTATCAGCTGAGGAGATTAGGTTTTCCGGCTGCAGGCCGTCTCGACCTTAAGTGCCTGTTCAGAATTGCATTGCATTGCCATGATTTCATTTCCAAAAAAAAAAAAAAATGACTATGTATAGATACATACATATTTTGATAATTAAAATTCCTGATCACAGACTGGCAATTACAGTGCTAGCAATGCAGACACTGCTGCACCTGGGTTTCTGGTCTTTGTGCTAAATGGTTGAGAGAAGGATCATGGTTGTGTTGGCCAAACCTCATTTAGTAATACCTGAGAAATATCACGAGGTAAAACAAGATATAGCAGTTATATTCACAATTTCTTCTATTACATTAAGAAAAACTCGAACTTGCTTTTACAAGCCTAGTTTACTAAAAGCGAAAAGACACTATGGCCTGCGCTCTTCTTCTCCGTTCTTCCTCCTTGCAGATCCAAAGGAACAGGAAAAAAATGCGGGGCGTTTATGCGGGCTGTCAAGCTCTGTAAAATGTATTTCCTGTTTATTTGAGCGTTAGTTTTTACGCAATGGAATGCGTGGTTTTGTTCGGAGTTCTGAATTCTGTCGCCTGGTAGTGGGTGAGCGTTGTTACCCGACACCTCCTTTCGCTGAGTGCATCCCCGTATGCCTTGATAAATGGTAAACTAACAGGACGCGGCATGTTTGACCCCGTTTGCTGTCAAAAACGACACTCCAGGCGGCACAAGGCTGTCAGGCCGTGTTCCAGCACCGCTGCAGAACTATACAGCTTACAGACATTCCCTTGGGTGTTTCATCTCAGTCATTAAGAGCGAGAAGTTTTTTTTTTTTTTTTTTTTTTTTTTTGAGGATCTCGGGTTTTACATTCCATCAGAAGAATAACTTGACTTGGTTTTGGTGGCATGTATAGATTTTCACATAATTAATTAGGACTGGTTTTAGAGGCTGTTTACTTTTCATTCCGTTTGAATCCGTCTAACGTAATACACCATTAATTTTAGATATTAGTTGGTCAAATTTTCTGTGCAAACAGTTTTATTATTGCCACAAGTACACAAACTGGTTCAGGTCGTAACATTTGTTTTGTTTACAATTGTTTTGTAACATTTGCTTCATATAGCTATATTGTAAAGTTCCCTCAACAATTACCCGCATGTGGCTCATTAAATCAACCACATAAATCAACACTCTCATTAAGAATACTGTGCATTCATGCACTGATGCAGGCACCAAATCTTATGCACAGCATAAGAGCGTATACCACCTTGAAGCACATAAGAGCCCCCAGAGCAGTGGCGGATAATTACGTGGGACCGTTGCTACAAGCAGCATTTGACCTCGCAGCCCGGAAGAGCAGTTTGTTATGGCCCGATAGGACCCGAATGCCCCCGCCCTCCTCTCCACTCACAGTTTGAGGTCGTGCTCCGAACCAGGTCACTCTTGCAGAGCTACACAGCCTGTATATATATTTTTTTTCATGCAATGTAAAATAAGCGCGCACAGCATAAAGTTATGGTCTGGACACGCCCAGCCACAGTCAAATGGGTAACGGCATGTCACTACAGTAAGGGCGAGATTACAAAAAATCACACATGCTCCACAGGAAGGTGTGGGCCTTCATACCATGAGTCCTCTCCACAACTTACCAGCAAACTATACACTTATATGTGCCCAGGAAAAATTACTTTTGTCCGCCAGAATTTGTAAAGAACACACCTCAACTACTTCCATCATCTTTTATAGGCGCAAATTATTATCCACAAATTTGTGAATTCAATAGTTCCCTTTGAATTGTACTCGGTTTGAATTGGGGGTGCTTTCGATTGTTTTAATTCAATAGTGAACATTGTTGTTGTTCATTTATGACCCTCATATATTTATTTATTTTTGGTAACAGTTTTAGATGACGTAGACAAAGATGTCTGAAGAAAAAAAGTTCATTCGGTTCACTGGCGAATGGAAGCTGTCACGCAGGATTTCTCCCCCCGCAGCAGTCAGTGCGCGGGGGTTGAATGAGGCTCGCCCGCCTCGTGAGCTGGGTAGTTGATTTAATTCTCAAATCATCGTCTGTTTTTCCTCAATGCTTTAAATTACAAGCCCGTCCCCGCGATGAATGGGCCCGGTCACGGGGTATTTTCGTCCCTTTCATCTTATTTTAAAAGGACCGTGAGATATTCTTGTCTTAAACTTGTTGTTAGATTTGACAGCAGGACCATTCACTATGGAATTGGCCGCAATTAGACCAATTATGCTGATTCGCACTTGTTGTGTTTGTGATGGAAAAAGTTTTCGCTATGTGTACCCTCCCCGGTCGGCCTGGGGGTTACTCTAGGCTACTACTACTACAAAAACAAAAATCAATCAATCAAGGACTGAATAAAAGTGACACGTATAACTAACTAAGCTGGTGACAACAGTATTTTGAACGCATTCCTTGCTCCAACTGTAGCCTAGAAGTAGCCTAGCCTACTTTACAAAAACAGTAGGTTTTACAAATAGGGCTATTGTAATATAAATTCTGCTGTTAAGATATATTTTTTTCGTATTTTAAAATTACACCATAGACGATTTATGGTCTATATTTTTAGCGTGACATCCTCATAGATCATAAATCGTCTCTGCTACTCATGTAATTTTAAAATACGGAAAAATATGTGTTAACAGCAGAAATTATATTACAATAGCAGGAATGGTTTGCAAAAACAGCATAATAAACACAAATAGTAACACCAACAACAACAACAATGACAATAATATGTTTGAAATGAATGTATTTAAGATATATCTTATAAATATGTATAGGCCTATATATTTAATTTAGTATGACACACATACATAATATACCATGGTTCATACGAGCAGTATCTAGTTATATTGAAAGTGTATTCAAATATTGAATATAGCATTTAATGACTACTGGGTATGCAACTTCTATATGTGTTTGTGTCTTTTATATGTGGACATCAATATGCATTACTGTCCGGTCAGCTCAAGTCCAACGACATTTTATCAGCGTGCTATCCAGACTGTCATTGTTTGTAATCCTACGTCCTTCAAATGAGAGTTTAGGCGGTTCTCCAACAGTTCTTTGAAGGTAAAGGATTGTTCAAAAACACAAGCCCGCAACGGGTATCTCTTTAAGACCCGGAGGAGCACGAGCGGAACTCCGATGTTAGTTGTTTCTACTCCTCTCCGGAGTGTTGCTGGTGATTTGGGAGGAGGCGCTGTAGCCATACCACCACTTTAAAGGGAAGGAGGAGGCATTGGGCCAGCCTCAGAGAGACAGACGGATCAGAGATCGGCAAACATTTACCCTCTCTGCTGAGACGGAGCAACGGCAGAGACCAGAGAAAAAGAACTCGGAGCCGTCCATGCACGGCACGCGGAAAACACAGATAAAAAGAAGCGTGTAACGGCTCTGTTACTTTCGGACTTCTGCTGTTTTTTTGCGTGCGAGTGAGCGCATGAGGATCGGAGTGAAAGGGTCTATGAGAATCTCGATCTGTGGGGAGAAGAAGTTTGGCTGTTCGGAGGGAAAAGAGGACTTCTAGAGAAAGCCCTACGCTGTCTGCAAAAGATGGTTTGGAACATCGCTCTGGGCAAAGGGTTCGTGTGCGTCCTCGCGCTGTGGCTTGGATTTACACTGCCTCCCTGCAAAGCTCGGATTTACACCAACCACTGGGCTGTGCGGATAGCCGGGGGTCCCGAATTTGCAGACAGGATAGCGGACAAATATGGCTATAAAAACATGGGACAGGTAAGTGTTTCTTGGGTTAATATAAAAGTTGGTTGCAGGCGGTTTTATTTCAGGTTCACCCTTAAACGTGTTGCGTTCCAACACATAAAATGCGTTAACTCTGGTCGTTAATGATTTTTTGCTCCAGTTGACAGTGCGTGATTGCATTTTAAATATGTCGCTGTTTATCCTGTTTGGTCTATTTTCTGTTGGAAAGCTTGAAAAAGCCTACAATAATAACGTTCTTATTGAATGTTTTGAGTTTCCCCACATCTTCGCTAAAGTCTTGGAAAACCTACCGGTGTTGATCGTTTCATGTCTCACTTATTTGTATTTTTTTAATCGGATCTAATAATTTTAAAGTGTCTCTTGAATCCAGAGAAATTCAGAATCCAGCATTAGAAACAACAGGTGTTCACTAAGGAAACGCTTGCATTAGTGGTGATACACAGGAATGCATAAACAGTTTAGCGACCACATATCAGACGCATGCGGTTAAAGTTTGGCCATGTTTGTTAAATGGCTAATGTTTGATTGCATCGACCAAGATTCCTTTTATTGGCAGTAAAATAACCATAGTTCTCTCGGCAAACCCAGAGCGAAAGTAGCCGAAATGACAGATAAATCCATGTACTTTCGATTTCAGAACGAAAAAATGATGGGCATCCATCGAAGTAACAATAAGTCAGTTGCTTTGAGTTATTAACCGTTTATTAATGAACTGATCTTTTTGCATTTAGTCACCAAAATTGTAATAGACTCAAATACCGAGATGCCCTGTCTACAGACAGTACATTGGGGGTTACAGCTTAGTGTACTCAGAACTCATCACTATGTAAACTAGCAGAATAGCTTAAAATATATACTATCTCTGTACCACCGAATGTGATTGCTCACCCGATAAATACTTTTCCGCTAATAACAACAGGCCGCGAGATGTTTACGGAGGGGCCCGGGTGGCCGTATACCACCCACGTTTACAGATGCCTCAGAGTTAAAGTTGAAGTTTGAGGTGATGGCTTTTCAGAGCAGCACCCCCACCCCCTCTCTCCCACGAGGCAGATGCGAGTGTGGCTGAGAGTATCTAGAGATGCAGGCTCCAATATCGGGGCTAGTGCTGATCTCTGGGGTCTTGTCACACAACACTCCTTCCGAAATTCATAGTTGCCGGTGGTGATGTCACTAAAGTCTTTTAACTTTGGCCAAGTGGTGCATTTATTTTTTGGCAGCAAAGAAAGTGTCCCATTCAAATGTTCTGTGTAAAATTTTAATTCTTTGAGTCTTTTTTTTTTTTTTTGGATGATCACGTCTGTTGATACTGTTTCTGGCGCTGCTGCCTTTTTTTCTGGTCCCTGTGTGAAAATGGAATGCTTGACAGATTTCCCCCCGTTCCTGGACCCCTCTCCGTATGCGTGGAAAGTATATTCAGCAAGGGAGCCATATCGGCCGACCGGCCGACCACATGCCATCTGACGCAAAGCACGCGGCCGCATATGCTCCAAAGCCGCCTGCTGTTCCAGCACATGGGCTAGCCTGCGGCTGCTGCGTGCGCGCCTGTTTCCAGGGGCAGGATTGTATCCTGAATGATGAGGATGAAGTCATTTTTAAATGGCATCTGTGTAAAACAGAGTGCTTTGCGAGCCGGTGTAGTTTCTGTGTGCATGTGCCGTAATGACAGCCCTTACTCTCCTCTCTGCCTGGGGCTGAAACAGTAGACATTCAGTGACAAACCCTCCCTGGGGAACACTGTTTATTCATGTGTAATTTGCTGCCATTCATCAAGAAGAGTTTCCAAGTCATATGGTCGTGCTAATTTTTATTTATCTTTATATTTCCATGAGGTAATTTTCACTGCCTAAAAATAACATCTACCCTAAACTGTTTTTTTTTCTTTAAATCATTATATGGGTTGGTGGTTTGGTAAGAGCTGGTGGGTGAGGTGGGATTTGGTTACACGCTCTAAAACAGTGAAGTCTGAGAATGAGTGTTCAGAGTCTGAGTGGAGATGCTCCACGCGTTGTGTAAACATGTATGTACCGGCACTTCTACGTGCGTGCTACATGTGTGCGCGTGCGGGTACGTATCTAGGTCAACCAATCAGTTGCCTAGCAACATAACAAAAAAAGTCTTAAGAACACAAGGTTAAAACACAAAGAGTTTCTTGGGGATGTCATAAACAATTTTCAAAGCCCTCTGCGGCCAAACAAAAAGAGACCTTGAATCTGTCATAACGCTCTAACCATGGCCCAGAACTTAGCTCTCACTGATTATCACTTCCTTTATTAGATTGAGCGGAAATGTTCGGGGTCCCTTTGGTTTTGAACCCTCAGGTGCAAAGTGTCCTGGGGACATAATGTCTCTCCACCCCAAGATGTATGTACTTTTAAAGCTTTTGCTGCTCCCTGGGTTTCAAGGGTCTGGGGGCAATATTGTAATTGGAAACGTGGAGCGGTGTGGGGGACCCCAGCCCATTCAGTGTGTGAAGTGCTCGCCCTCTGTGTGATTAACATCTGAATGTGAGCCTGCTTGTGCCCTCACACCTAATGCCAATGGGATTCTTGTGCTTCCTGCCTGTGTCAACTTGTTGAGAAAAAGTTTCTCCCGCGGGGGAGATCTCTCCGCAGTCTTCTCATTTGACCTTTGACCCAATACGGAGTGTTATTCTCTGTCAGTGCGCGGAATGAGCGCAAATCACATGGATTGCCGAAAAAGGGCTACAGTGGGGGAGGGGGGTGTGCTGGGGGAAAATCATTTAGGACAAATCATTCAGAAAATGAGCTCCATGCAGAGGGGTTTGTGGGACTATGCTCATTTACTGGCTGTAGGGTGTCCTGAGGGAGGCTGGGAAATGTAGGCACAGTCTAAGTTAGGGTGCTCTTGGTTATGGGTGCTGAATGGAGGGAGGTGATTGGGAGGACAAATGCCCCACCTCCCTTCCCATGGTTCACAGGTGCTTAATTCTCTCTCCACGTGACGCTGAGCCAGGCTTAGTGGCAACCGCTTATGCTCCAGGCCCATACTCTTAAAGGATCTCAGCGCTGATCTAGGATCAGTTCTCCCCTGTCTCTGTCCTAATCCATTATGTGCTGGAGGGAAAAACAGGTCTTCGATCATCTCCCATATTCATTAATGCTCTGAGTAGATGCACTGATTTAGGATCAGGTTTTCTCTGTCCTTATCCTAACTGCGTCTATGATGAGATATGAAGAAAAACTGATCCTAGATCAGGGCTTAATTGTGTAGTGTGGCTACCAACAATACAATAATTCAAGTGTATACAAAAGGAACGATGGATCCACCAAGTTTATGCATTACCTGCTTTGGCCCGATCTTCAGGTCTCCACTGTGGGCCTACAGCTGCCCTTCTCCGCTCTGTTTTTAGACCAGCTCCTTCGCTTTTGAACCAACAATAAAGAAACATAAAACAAAACATGAAACATAGGTGTTGTCTTCAAGGTACATTAAATGGGCTTTTGGAACAGCAGAGAGCAGACAGTCGTTTGAAGACTGGCATTTCCTTGCTTGCTGTCTCCCGTCTGAATATTTTATTGGAGCTTGAATATCCACAAAGGTTTTAATCAAACAACGCCGCCCACAAGAGTGGAAGAGATTAAAACAAACGGACTGCTCCTTTGCTGTAGAACCCCAAAATGGTGAATCAGTGCGGAGTCCAGGCCAGCGCCCTGTCTCTGTCGCTCGCTTGCAAATGAATGAAACGTCTGCATGCTAAACAAATGACAGGTCCACTGTGCTCGCCGCGACTCGTTTTTCTGTTCTCACGCCAATTCCTGCTCCCCACCACACCTCCGCCTCTTGCAGGTGAGCTCACACCTTTCTGCCCTCTCGGAGAGGAAGAGAACGGCTTACTTGTGACATCATGTGGAACACTTGCACAAAATAACAAAAAAGGTGTGTGCCTGCGAATGTGTGTAAGAGTGTGTGTGTGTGTGTGTGTGTGTCCATACCATATACATTATGAGCTAGAGGGCAAAACTAGTCCCAGACCAGGGCCAGTATTCATAAAGCATCTTGGAGCAGGTGTGCTGATCTGGGATCAGATTTCCCCTGTATGTATCGTAACCTCATCTATAATAAGGTGAAAGATCAAACTGATCATAGATCTGCACTGCCACTCTGAGTTACTAGATCATGCCTCCAGAGGGGTTTGGACTTTGAGTCACATTTACTGGCCTGATCTTTTTGCTCTGCACACTAAGTACACTGATAACTGCAGCTGCACTTCGCTGTTTTGTCAGTTTTTGAAAAACAGGTGAAAAACATCAGGGTGAGTCCAGAGGGCCCTTCAGGTGAGATGGGCCGCTCAGACTGGGCTGTTTTCCCTGGGTGGCAGCCTGTGTAAGTGTCCTGCCGTGTATGGTCCTGAGTCTAAACTGTGTCCTGTCTCTTTAAATATCAGAGCCGGAATGGGGTTTTTGACTTTGACCGCGGGGTGATAAACGTGGCTTAGACGTTGGCGGTTGAGGTGGAGCTGGAGCTGGATGTGCGTGGGCTGACGTGGAGCTGGAGGTGCGTGGGCTGAGGTGGAGGTGGAGCTGGAGGTGTGTGGGTGGAGGTTGAGCTGGAGGTGCGTGGGTTGAGGTTGAGCTGGAAGCGTGTGGGTTGCAGTGATTGTGCTGCAGAGTTGATATCAGAGGTCAAGGTTTACTGCGGGCTCGAAGGCCAAAGGATAGCAGCCTGTATTGACACTCATACAGGGGGCTGTGGAGCTTCTGCCCACCCCTTTACCCTAAACACCATCCCTTTACACTACAAACCACACCCCCTTAACCATAAAGCACCACCCCTTTACACTACAAAGCACACCCATTAACCATTAAACACCACCCCTTTACACTACAAACCACACCCCCTAACCATAAAGCACCACCCCTTTACACTACAAAGCACACCCATTAACTATTAAACACCACCCATTTACACTACAAACCACACCCCCTTAACCATAAAGCACCACCCCTTTACACTACAAAGCACACCCATTAACCATTAAACACCACCCCTTTACACTACAAACCACACCCCCTAACCATAAAGCACCACCCATTTACACTACAAACCACACCCCTTAGCCATAAAGCACTACCCCTTTGCACTACAAACGACACCCCTAAACCAGTAAGCACCACCCATTTACACTACAAACCATACCCCTTAACCGTAAAGCAACACCCCTTTACACTACAAACCACACCCCTTCACCATTAAGCACCACCCCTTTACACTACAAACCACACCCCTTAACCATAAAGCACCACCCCTTTACCCTAAAAACCAGCTGCAGACATTGGAGCAAAGACTGCTGCAGACAGTATGGAGTTCTGTAATTTTCCCAATCAGACTGAAGTCCAGGCTGTGTGAGGGTACAGTATGGGACTATATGATTTCACACTGGCTGATGAAACAGTGGACTTTCCCAGATAGTATGGGACAGTTTGTCCTGTGATCTGACCTCATGGTCTGCGGTTTTAGCAGAGGTGTGTGTGTGTGTGTGTGTGTGTGTGTGTGTGTGTGTGTGTCTTTGTGCTCGTTGACCGGTAGTGCCAGGCTTGAGTGGTTGGTGCATTTCAAAATGAGTCCTCCTGTTCTCTGGTTTCCCTGTGTTGGAAGCTGATCAGGGGTGTAGGGTGACGCTCTCAATGGACCAGGTTCATCAGCGGGCACATAATTTATACATGCAGGGCGGGGCAGGCCCGGGTGGGACGGGTACAGTGAGGTTGTCATTGGTCCGTGGGATAAACTTGCGGCAGTCCTAACGCTTGTCTGTTTTTCATTCTTTCCCAGATCGGAGATTTGAAGGACTACTACCACTTCTACCACAGCCGGACGATTAAGCGGTCCACCCTCTCCAGCCGGGGCCAGCACAGCTTCATCTCCATGGAGCCCAAGGTGAGGTCATGGATGAGGTCACTTCGGGGGTCACCTGATCCGGCCGCTCCGTCTCACTGCAGACACTGAAACCACCAAGATTATTAATGAGACACAGGACCCGGCCCACAAACCGCACCACTCAACACACAATGACGCACACACACACACACTCACTCACGTGCGCGGACGCAGACACACAGTTACACTCGTGCACACTCTCACACACTCACACACACACGCACGCACCACACGCAGACACACACATGCGTGTACACACACACACCCACACTCACACACAATGACACACACACACACTCCCGCAGTCGGGTACACACACACACACACGCACACATTCACACAGGACCCAGGTGGGAGACCGCATCACCCCTGGCTTAATAACATAACTTGCACTCACTGTCGCACCTAAAACTCGCTCTCTGTCTGGCAATATTCGTCTCTCTATCTTTCCATCTCTCTGTTCACCTCTCCATCCCCCTCTTCATCTCTCTTTACTGCCATGAAGCAGTGCATTCTGCAGGTATAGAAGTTTGCAGTACATGTACATATACAGTAAATCAAATGAAATGTACAAAATGTAGTTGAGTACAAGGAAAAAAAACCTGCTTAAATAGTCTCTTGCTCTGTTTCTCTCTCTCTGTTTCTCTGGTTTCCCTCACTCTCTTTGTGTATGGAGTCTGAAGGTGAACCCCTACGCCAGTGAACTTGTTTACAAATGTGCCCATGACCTCACAACCACAAGCTTAAAAAGTAGTCTCGATTGTATCGTGGTTAGACTGAGGTGTCTTTGCGCTGCCCCCGCAAACCCTCACTGTCACGTGACCCCTGAGGTCACATGATCCCCCTCCGCCTGGTCACACGGTGTTCTCTCTCCCGCAGCTGCACCGAGATCATTCTGGCTTTGGTCACGTCGCCAGATGAACTGTGTGGGGTTGCGATCCCAGTCTCAGACGTGTAGGCAGAGTTGTGCATGTTTAAAAACACTCCAGTCTCAGACGTGTAGGCAGAGTTGTTCACGTTTAAAACATTCCAGTCTGACCGTCTGAGAGCACTGCCTACTGCAGCGGTGGTCACATGGCAGGGACGTGGCAGTGAGACACTAGTCACAGTCTCACAGGGTGGTTTGTGACATTGCACTGTTGCAATTCTGGGATGGATTTCTGCTGTTCCCTTCGCCTCACCTAAACTGAGTCCTGTCCTGTGATGTCGGACTTCGGTATGCGGGAACGGCGCAGCGGCACTATCTCGACTGACGCCACGGGTGAACTTTGGTTTGGGAGACGCTGGGGGAATTTCTGATCTTTGCTCAGTACTGAAGGGTGGAGCTGCTCCAGTGAGCATTCGCTACACTTCTGTCTGTCACTATTCAGGCCTTTTAAGGGGTGTATGTGTTTGCACTATTTGGTGAACAGTACTTGTTCCATGTTTTGATGTGGGGTCCCCAGCTTTGCGGCCCTCCAGGACTGGAGTTAAACCTGCAGATACTCCGGCCATCCAGGACTGGACATGAAACTGCAGACACTGTCCCCTCCAGGACTGGAGTTAGACCTGCAGACACTACCCCATCCAGGACTGGGGTTAACCCTGCAGACACTGCCCCCTCCAGGACTGGAGTTAAACCTGCAGAAACTGTGGCCATCCAGGACTGGAGTTAAAACTGCAGACACTGCGGCCCTCCAGGACTGGAGTTAAACCTGCAGACACTGCGGCCCTCCAGGACTGGAGTTAAACCTGCAGACACTGCCCCCTCCAGGACTGGAGTTAGACCTGCAGACACTGCCCCCTCCAGGACTGAAGTTAGACCTGCAGACACTGCCCCCTCCAGGACTGAAGTTAGACCTGCAGACACTGCCCCCTCCAGAACTGGAGATACACCTGCATACACTGCCCCCTCCAGGACTGGTGGTAGACCTGCAGACACTGTGGCCCTCCAGGACTGGGGTTTGAGATCCCTGATTGAGAAGGTATCTTTCAGAGGTGGTTCAGTATGAGTAACACACTGAAATGTTTTGCGCTCCTGTCAGTCTCCCGTCGGTTCAGACGGCTCCCCTGCATGGACAGCTTGAGAGCTGCATCAGCAGCACCATGTACCTGTCACCAGAGACTACCTGTCGAGTCAGGTGTGTCTCTCACACCACTGCCCAGGACAGGGACAGCGACAGCGACAGACAGACCTGACAGAGGAAGAGGAGAGCGAGGGAGAAACAGAGAGAAATATGTGGAAAGAGACTGAGGAGGGAATAGAATCAATTGGGCAGAGAAGGATTGTGTGTGTGTGTGTGTATGTGTGTGTGTGTGTGTGTGTGTGTGTGTGTGTGTGTGTGTGTGTGTGGGTGTGTGTGGGGGGGGGGGGGGGGGTGGGGGGGGGGCATAGTGGTCTGGGACCTCACACCCACTCCACTTCCTAAATCCGCCTGTAGCTGGCATAGGCCCACCCTATCACTGTGGATGATCCTTTAAAAACACGATTCCTTAACAGCAGTGAACAGGATGGGTCTGGCCATTGCGCACTCTTATACTCAGCAGAATTATATGTGTATCATTTTCCCTTGTTTTTATTATCATGTTGAGACACAATAAGTGTATGAGTCAAAGCCACCTGGCCACCCTGAGGTGCCGGGTGTGACTCCGCCCCCTCTCCCGGGGCTCTCTCTGAGTACCACAGTCCTGTGTCACCAGCCAGATGTGCCACTCAATCTCAGAAAATCATCTCCATATAAACTACATATTAAATGCGGTAAATGCATGTTGCATGATCCATGACATAGTCCTGGTGTTATATATTATGACGTTTATGCGCTTGTTAACTTTGTCATGGGAACTGTGTCTATGGGCACACCCCACCTCTGACACCAGTTGAACATTGGCCGACACGTCTGCCCGTTTTACTACCCAGAAGAATCTGTCGTTACGACATTTGTGTCTGAGGTCCCTTACACACACACACACACACACACACACACACACACTCACACATTTACAGAGGCTGGTGAACGATTTCTGCACCAGGTCCTCCTGGTGAGACTGAGGGGTACAGAGCAGTCTTATCTTATGTGAAACAAGCTAGCGAAAGTGTAGGCTCGTGTTCCGGCCCTACACCGAAACCCCTGACTAATCAAGCCCCTGACTAAAGGTTAGTTACACAGCCCGAGGTGAGGTTTCAGGGCCAGACTAAAACAGGACCCCAGAGAGGGACGACTGAGAGGAGGACGGGCTTACTGGGGCCCCCGGCTGGAGCTTTTCTGGAGCGCATGCAGGGCCTGAACCACGCTGGTGGTTTGAGGGTTGTGAGAGTGTGCTCTTTACGGTGGCTTCAGGCACCTTTCATAAAAATAAAATCTGTGGGCTCTCCGCGGTTCTGTGTGTCATTCAGCTGCTCCGCATGCCGATTGCTGCTTCACTGGGTTTCCCGCTCCCCTTTCCTCTTACGAAAAAAAACCTAGTAGTTCATCTGGATGTGTCTTACTTAGTCTGACATACTTCATTTGCTTATATGTGTGTGTGTGTGTGTGTGTGTGTGTGTGTGTGTGTGTGTGTGTTTTTTGTGTGTGTGTGGGATTTTACAGTTCAGGAGTGGTGGCAGGCTAGCGATCGTTTTCTGCTTTTCACTGCAGGAAGTGGCAGAATGTTCCGGGGGTTTTTGTGCTCCACAGAGCGAAGGGGGCCCTGTGTGTGCAGAGGGGTTATCTCCCTGGATTAGCGGAGATAGATGCTGCTAAATTGGTTCAGATGGAAGGGCAGGGTGTGGGGAGAGGTGCGCTGCCCACACCAAGGCTAACTGATTTGTGGAGGCTGACAGCTTGAGAGCAGGAATGATATTTCTGAAGACGCGTTAGCTCCTCTGCTGAAGGGACCCATGACTCACGCAGATGACTGAACTCTGTACCAGTTCACCGGCACCTGGCAGCACAAGCTAAACACCAAGTGCACATGCACACATACTCACTCGCTGACTTACACACACACACACCCACACACTTATACACTTACACGCTCACACACGTGCACATGCACACATACTTACTCACTAACTTACACACACACACACACACACACACACAATACTCACTCACACATACATGCACGTACACACACACAAACACACCTCACTCACTCACACACATACAAACACACGCACTCACACACACAGTGGATGCAAAAAACACCATTCCAGAATGCCTGCGGCTTGTGGATGTTTGCGATGTAAAAGAACACTACTGTTCGAATCTTAGGAAAGTGAGTGAGAAGAATGAATTGTTTTAAAGAAAAACTTTGGATGTTTGCATGATGTAAATGTGCTTATTTTGGTGTCTTGTCTTGCTGCAGACTCTTGATGTAACTCATGGCTGTGTGTGTTGATTCAGAGGCAGCCTCCATCGTCCCTGCTCATTACTGTGGCGTGTCAGCAGCCTCCATCGTCCCCGCTCATTACGGTGGCGTGTCAGAGGGGTTAATATGCACGTTTCTCCCAAACACTCTTTTTACTGGAGTATTACTGCACAGCGCATTATTTATAGCTGTGATTAATCTGTCGCTCCGAAAGATGCAGAATCCAGGGTGATTAATTAAGGGTGATATTAGGCAGGGAGACGGCCACACTGTGTGCAGCTCTCTAATGCCTGCAGATTCCTTTGTTAAATTATTATTATTATCATTATTATTTTAAAAAGCTAGCGGTCTCTCCTGATACACATTCTGGGTCTAGTTATTCAGCACTTTGGGTATTTGTGTTTTTTTTATGCTGGAAGTTTAGCAGAGCTGGGATGGGCTCTGCAGGGGGGTGAATGTTGAAGAGCGTGTGTGTGTGTGTGTGTGCGTGTGTGTGTATGTGTGTATGTGTGAGTGAATGAGAGTATGAGTGTGTGTTTTTGTGTTATTTTTGTATGTATTAGTGTGATTTGTGCGTGTATAACTGTATTTGTGTGTGTTCACTGTAATGTATGTGGCGTGTGCAGGGTGGTGGGAGGTGAGGAGCTGGAAGGAATTGCAGGTTTGATTCCGGGGCGTGGCTCTCTGCCTCACACCCTGGAGCATGTATTTCCCCTTACTCGGGCACTGGGGTAAATATTTAGGTGCATGGCTGTGAGCACATGAAAGCGTGTCTGTGGGGGGAACAGAGAGAGAGTAAATTGTTAGCTGCGTAGGAGCCCTGGGAAAGAACGCTTGCCAAGCTAATGAATGATAATAACACCACACGTAATGACAGAGATAACGCCGCTGCAGGTGAGGGTTTTTAAGAAGCGCACTTTGAATCACAGTCCCTTCCCCAAAGACTGCAGTCAGCACTTATTCAACACCCATCCCCCACGGCCTTGGGGCAGGGAACACGGGCGGGAAGTGAAAACCCATGCAATTTAAAAGTTTTCCAGCACAGGACGGAGTTTGAACAGGCGGGTAACAGTCTCAGTGCCAGTGTAACTGCACCGACTGCGGCCCTTGCACTGTCAGCATCCCCCTATTTCCGCTTCCGTCGGCAGTATGATGTATCATCCCCTCACTAGATATAGCGCTGTGACATGCTTGTGCATTTTGACACTCGCATATGTGCTTATTCATGTCAAACCTTCATACCATTACTAAGGAAGTATTTATAGCTCAGAAAGCTAGCTTAGTTTAACTTTGCTAAAGCTAGTTAACTAAAGCCTGTATGATGACAAATTTGCAATGTATCTAACAGTTAAGTGTTTTATGGTTAATCTATACAATGCACAATAAAATATAGACTTTATACATATACATTATATATTAATAACATTTCAATTCCATGCACAAGAAATTTATATGAAATATAACTGTTGGATTAATACCGACACTAGTGGCTATTAACAGTCTCAGTGCTGGCTTTAGCGGCCGCTTACAATCTCAGTGCTGGCATTCATGGCCCCTAAACAGCCTCAGTGCCACATTAGCGGTCCCTAACAGTGTCAGTGCTGCATTAGCAGCCCCTAACAGTGTCAGTGCCGCATTAGCGGCCCCTAACAGTGTCAGTGCCGCATTAGCGGCAGCTAACAGTCACCGTGCCGGCATTAGCAGCAGCTAACAGTCTCAGTGCCGGCATTAGCGGCCGCTAACAGTCTCAGTGTCGGCATTAGCGGCCCCTAACAGTCTCAGTGCCACCTTAGCGGTCACTAACTGTCTCAGTGCCGGCATTAGCGGCCGCAAACAGTCTCAGTGCCGGCATTAGCGGCCGCTAACAGTCTCAGTGCCGGCATTAGCGGCCGCTAACAGTCTCAGTGCTGGTATTAGCTGCCGCTAAGAGCCTCAGTGCTGGCATTAGCTGCCCCTAACAGTCTCAGTGCTGGCATTAGCTGCCCCTAACAGTCTCAGTGCTGGCATTAGCTGCCCCTAACAGTCTCCGTGCTGGCATTAGCGGCAGCTAACAGTCTCAGTGCTGGCTTTAGCGGCCGCTAACCATTATGCAGCATAAGGTCTCGCTTGTTTAACTCGCATTCAAATCCCAAGCTACAAACATTCTCAGAATAATTTATGAGCTCATTTCTCTTTTGTACCTTTTTTCTGAAATTAGCTTCTTGCTTCTGTGCTGTCAGAGCAGAGAGGGAAGAGGAAAAAAAAAACAGAAAAAAAGTTTTGTTGATTGTAGTAAAAATTCAGGATCTAATTTTGGACTTGCAAGCATGATCTTCACACACCAGTTTCTGCATCCAGCTCTTTCCCTTTTGTTTAAACATCTTCTTCCTTATTCATAAGATTAAATATTTAAAGGTTAAAATGAGTTTCTTAACAAAGTGAAGTAAGGTGTGGGTTCTGATCGGACCAATATAAGCAACCAAGGCTCTCCCCAGCACAGAAAACTTCCTGTTCCTGTGTGCGCGTGTCAGGACAAAATTCTAATTTCTAATTTGCACGTGTGCCCAACCCCTGAAGGCTTGCATGGACAGTATGACCCAGTTTCACAGGAAGGGAGCCGCCGTTCTGGGCACAGTGTGCGTGTCGAGACTGGAGCCTCTATTCTTTCACTGAAAGCCACGTGGCTTGCATGACTTGTGACTTGATTCCCCGCCTATCTGTATTTACATCCAGGGGAGAGGAGGAAGGAGAGGTAACGGCGGTCAAGCAGTCGTCCAGTCTGAGCGTGAATGACCGCAGCCCGATTACGGCCTGGGGGTTAAGGCGTCTGCACATCTGAGAGATGTGCCCAGGATGTTTTCTCTGGGGGAGGAAAAAAACCAAATAAACTCTCCCTGTTAATAAGTCACTGTGTGGTTTCTCTGGTGACCTGAGTGAGGGTTTGAAGCATAAGGCCCGCCCACCACTCGCCTGCCGAAGTCTGAGAGCCGCCATGTTTACTCTTAGTCC
The DNA here is from genome assembly GCA_019788955.1 of Albula glossodonta. NCBI lineage: Eukaryota > Metazoa > Chordata > Actinopteri > Albuliformes > Albulidae > Albula > Albula glossodonta. The sequence goes on along the minus strand of JAFBMS010000140.1, from coordinate 52,597 downwards.
AATCAGGAGCAGCTGCTCCACGTCAAACACAGTCGGGCGATTCCGCCGCTGAAAATCCCGCTCTAACCTCATGTTAAGGTCACTTCTCTTCCTCCTCAACTGCTCAGCTGCAGCCATCTTTAAACCAATATGACAATGGTCTTCTGGTAAAGTCTCTGGTGGTCGTTTGTGTTTCTTGTAAAAGTTCTAAAGGTTTGTGCTAGTGCATGTGACAGTTCAACTGTGTATATGTATGTCTGTGATCAAGTGGCCTGAAGATGGAATGTACTACATTACCCAGAGCTGCTTGTGGTGCTGCCACTATGTACTACATTACCCAGTGCTCTTCTCATTGCTGGCATTTTGGCCCTCTGGCACATTCTCCCATCTGTTCTGTTCTTTTTTTTACTGTAGGAACTGAACTGACATGACCAGCACAGGCTTGTACCTGTGATACGGAGACTGCCGGAAATTGTTTTCCTGTTGACCCTGTCAGAAGATTTTGCTTTTCACAACTCATAACTCAGACACACACTTGCTACTTGCACATTTGTGCACTGTTGACATCCAGAGTTTCTGGATAATCAAGTCAACAGTAATTGTCACATCGGCGGAAAGGGTATCCCACAATTCCCCTCTCTCAGGGAAGGGCTGCCTTTCTGAAATGTCACTGGAAGGCTCTCCGACATTTTCGGAGAGAAAGAAGGGAGTGACTTTTTTTAATGGGAACGTTTCCTTCCTTCACCTGGATCTATAGAGCATGGACCGAGAGAAGCAACATGGCAGGAACCTTACCTAGGCTGTCATTGGCTACTGCAGATCAGTTAAACTACAAAAGAACAGAGAACAGAGCAGCTTCTCAGTCTTCTCCATTTAGTGATGTGAGCGGTCGGGGTGGTTGGGGGTTGTTTTTATTTGGTGATATGTGGGGTTTGAAGTTTGTTTTCTAACCTGGAAATACCCCTGTCTGGACTCTAAATTGGATCTTACCTTTCAGCTGCACCCCGGTTACTGTCTGTCATTTCTGTTTAGCCAGCTTGCTAACGTTTATATCTCCCTGTGGGCCGGATGGGGACGGGGGATGGGGGATGGGGTTTTTCACAGTTTTTTGAGACGCGTTTGTAGGGGAGCGGAGTTCCAGCCGCCCTCTCGTTAAACTTTGATCTCCCCAGTGAACTTTGATCTCAGATGACAAGCGTTCGGCCCCAGCTGCAGAAACCTCGCGGCCGATCGCTGGGCCTGTCATCCCGTGCGTCTCCTCCTGCCGTGCGTCTCCTCCCACTGCGCACATCCTTAAGCTCCTTTTTCCAAGTGCCTCCTAAGGTTTCGCCCAAATGTCACAACATTCTTTTATGACGGCTGATGAAAATTTTAATATGAAAAAAGATTTCCAAACTAAACGCTCGCTGAACATCACTCAGACTTAATGACGTAATGCAATTAGTCATTTCTGCTTTCCGCGTTTTTAAAATATCTGAAGCGACTGACTACAAAGTTAATCCATTTTAATTTTATAAATCCAGAACTTCAAATGTGTTGTGATTACTAAAATATATGTGTAATTTCCGGCGGCTTATTCCAGTCATCGAGCTATCTGACAGACTGTGCTGCTGTTGCCTTGCCAAAAGTCTCCTGCATACAAAAAAACAAAATTCTAATTGACTTTTAATTAAGCACAACACAGAAACGAAATTTACTGATGATTATGAACCCAGACATTGCCAGCCTTGCTATTTTAGAAATGTCGCTCCGGAAATCGATGACAATTAAAGTCATTAGTATTGATTTTTATTTTTTTCCCCCAGCCCAGAGACACTCCATCTTTGCAAAGAAAAGCAGGCATGACATGTTTCAGACACTTCAATATCTAATGAGGCAAGTATGTCTCATTCTCATTCTGACAAAGCTAGTTTTGTAAGGGAAGAGTTATTCTATTTCTATATTTTTGCTGCCTTTGTGTTTGTCAGGGATAATTGTAGCAGCTGGGCAGGGAAACAACAGTGCTGTGGCTCTCTCAGACCCAGCACAGTTCAGTGTGACCCAGAGAAGCTCAGTGTGTGGCTGCTTTAATATTTGATAAGGGTAAGCGTTTTGATGAAGAGCTGAGAGGCCGGGAGCCGCGACAAGGTAGATGATCTGTGTGCCACGTCCAACAGGAAGTACCTTTACTAGCGAGCACAGCAGCCAGCCCTCTTTGAGTGAAGAGTGTTTTCTACAAGGTGGGATAAACCTCTCCTTACTTCACAGGGTCATCTCACACTACCTGCGACTTTACAGGGTGATCTCACAGTCTACCTTCTACTTAACGGTGTCATCTCTCAGTCTATCTGCTACTTTACAGCTCCATCTCACACTACCCACTACTTTACAGGGTGATCTCACAGTCTACCTGCTGCTTTACAGTCAAATCCCACAGTCTACCCGCTACTTAACAGTGTCATCTCACGGTCTACCCGCTACTTTTCATCTTACACTCAGGGTAGAGCAGCCCTCTGGCTCTCAGTTTAATACCCAGATAGCCTGAACAGCTATTACAGTATGCAATTAGATTATGTAAAATGAAGCAGAGAGTTTTTCCACAAATAAGACGATATCTTTACTCCGGTCAGGCTGTTCCTTGTTAGCGTAGCCTGCAGGCTGATATATCTTCTCTGGGCAGGCTGTTCCTCCTTAGCATAGCCTGCAGGTTGATAGATCTACTCTGGGCCGGCTTTTCTTGTTGGCATAGCCTGCAGACTGTTCCTCGTTAGCATATTCTACAGACTGATATATCTACACTTGGAAGGCAATTCCTTGTTAGCATAGCCTGCAGGATGGTCCTTGTTAGCATAGCCAGCAGGCTGTTCCTCGTTAGCGTAGCCTACAGGCTGCGATCTGTTCTCTGTGGGCTCAGTGATGGTTTCTGGGAAAGTTCTGGGTTCTTGGCTGGGCCTTTCTCTTGATTACGATGAACAGACGGCACACAGTGCTACTTAACAGAGCATGTCCAAACACAAAGGATTCTGGGACAGCAGCCTGACAAAAAGAAGACATTTCCAAGAGCGAGAAAGAGACACACACACCCAAATGCAGAGACAGATAAGGAGCAGTATTTGTGAATGTGTGTGTGTGTGTGTGTGTGTTAGTGCTTTGTGTGTGTGCAAGTGTGTGTTTTTGTGCATACAAGTATCAGTCTATGTGCATTTGTGTGTACACAGGTCTGTGAAGTAGTGTGTATGTATATATAATGGTGTGTGTGTGTGTGTGTGTGTGTGTGTGTGTGTGTGTGAGAGAGAGAGTGTGTGTCCAGTTCCCTGGGTTTCGTCTCTCTCTGGCTTTTCTCTGGAGTAATTAAGCTTGTTGGGCATTAAACATTTTCCCGCTCCAGTCCAAAAGCAGTAAAGTGGGGCCCTGTTTCCCTTGGCACAGCCGGCCTCCAGGAATGTGCCCATCATCACCACGCTGAGTACCTGCAGAGGATGCGGCCTGCATGGCCAATTACCCGCCGGGCAGAACCGAGAGAGGCTAGCTCAGTGTGGGGAGCACAGACACACAGAGGCTAGCTCGGCGTGGGGAGCACAGACACACAGAGGCTAGCTCAGTGTGGGGAGCACAGACACACAGAGGCTAGCTCAGTGTGGGGAGCACAGACACACAGAGGCTAGCTCAGTGTGGGAAGCACAGACACACAGAGGCTAGCTCAGTGTGGGAAGCACAGACACACAGAGGCTAGCTCAGTGTGGGGAGCACAGACACACAGAGGCTAGCTCAGTGTGGGAAGCACAGACACACAGAGGCTAGCTCAGTGTGGGGAGCACAGACACACAGAGGCTAGCTCGGCATGGGGAGCACAGACACACAGAGGCTAGCTCAGCGTGGGTAGCACAGACACACAGAGGCTAGCTCAGCGTGGGTAGCACAGACACACAGAGGCTAGCTCAGCGTGGGGAGCACAGACACACAGAGGCTAGCTTGGTGTGGGGAGCACAGACACACAGAGGCTAGCTCAGTGTGGGGAGCACAGACACACAGCGAGGCTAGCTCAGTGTGGGGAGCACAGACACACAGAGGCTAGCATGGGATCACCTGAACTGTAGGGGAACTGTCTACTGTCCTGCGAATTTAGGAGTCAATTTAGGACTGGCTTATCTGTACATCGTGAGAGACTGGTTTGTCAGTGTTGTTCAACTGACTGTGCAGATTGCTGGTTTCTCATTGCTGTGTCAGTGACCGTGCAGACGGCTGGTGTAACTGAATGCGCAGACTCTGTGACTGACCGCGCAGTGGTGTTTTCCCGGGCAGGTGGAGTGGATCCGGCAGCAGGTGGTGAAGAAGAGGATAAAGAGGGATTATAAGGCTGCCCCCCCCAGCGGCCCCCAGTCCATTTACTTTAACGACGCCAAGTGGACCAGCATGTGGTACATCGTGAGTATGCTAATCGCCCTGTCACCCCGCCCTCAGCCCCCCCACACCGCCCGGTGTGTGTGTGCGTACATGTGTGTGTGCGTGCTGGGCTTGCGCGTGTGTGCGTGGCCAGGATTCAGTGTGAAAGACAGACGGACCATCTCCGTCATGGAAATCACTGGCGGTTTTGAACCCCGTCCTCCAAGAAACATGCTTTCACGCACATGCGCTCTCATACACATGCACGCTCACACACGCGCACACACACACACTATTATTTCTGTTATGGGTATAATTATGATTGTTTCATTTGTTGTGGCAAATGAAATCGATTGTGACTGATTTTTATGTAGGAAAACTGCTAAAACAGATCCCGTTAAATTACACAGAATGCAACCCCCCCCCCCCCCCCCCCCCCCCCGATAAAGCCAGGGAGAGGCGCATATTTCTGACATCAGCACCACTGCTCAGAGCCTGCTGTAGGCGCTTTGGACACACACCAGTGGTGAAGTAGTACTGTCGCCATTTTCATTTTACTCCCATCAATCTTTAGGTTTCTGGGTTTGGCGTTTGGAGTAGCGGCATGCGCGCACGTGTCCGTGTTTCTGCATGTGTGCTGGTGCGCTTTAAGCTGACCTTACAGTCTGACTTTTTACTTCAGAATGACTCGAGGCAACATGCCTTATGGTTGTAACAAATGTTAGCATTGACCTGTAATGATATATTAGCGTCCACCCATGCTGTGTTAGCGTCCACCCATGCCGGGCCTGTGGGGCGGTTTGTTGTTTTCTATGTGTAGCTGCTGTGGGTGGAGCGCTGAGGCAGCTTGGGGTTTATCAGAGTTGAAATACACCGGTCTGTGCTGGATCTTCTGTAAAGTGAAGGGACAGGTTTGTTTAAGTAACCAGCAGGGAGGACACTGAACGCTGAACACTCTCCTGTCTCACATACACACACACACACACTCACACACAGCAGATCTGCTCCTCTCTCTCCCTGTCCTTTTCTCAGCTACACTCCAGTATAATCAGTCTCACCACTGAAATAGATAAGATAACTGAATTAGCTGGGTTATATTGCTTGACAGTTCAGCCAACAACAGCACAGAAATTGAGGAAAGTACATATTTCTGAAAGAAGACACACTTTCTGGAAGTGGACACGTCATAGTGGGAGTAACTGGCAGGAATGGCGGGGCGTGGTGGTCTGAGATGGGGGAAAAACAGTGTCATGAGGGGGTGGGGGTGGTTGCCCTGGGTTACCTCCGTATATTCACCCTGCCATGAGTCCGTGATGGAAGCATTTGGTCAGCCAGCCTCTTTGTCTTTCTATCTTTGTCCTTATCTCCCTCTCTCTCTCTCTCTCTCTCTCTCTCTCTCTCTCTCTCTCTCTCTCGCTCTCAGTTCTGTGAAACTGAAATGCTGTTTTTTAACTTGACACATTTTTAAATTTGCATGCCCTTAAATAGCGTAACATTTATAGGAATTCATTAAAACACAACAGATCCATCTGGTGTAATGTAAGGTAATGTAATGTAATGTATATGGTCCTTTATCCCCACAGCACTGCAATGATGACATCCACAACTGCCAGTCCGACATGAACATCGTTGGAGCCTGGAAGAGGGGCTACACTGGGAAGGATGTGGTCGTCACCATCCTGGATGACGGCATTGAGCGGAATCACCCAGACCTGGTGCAGAATTACGTGAGTGCTGCAAGTTTTCTCGAGTGTTCTGTTGGGTGCCAGGGGTGTTTGGACGGGGGTCACGGCGGCAGGGGGCCGGCGACCTCTAACCCAAACCCGGGGCCAGCCTGGGTTAGGATTAGGGTTCAGGTTAGGTGAGAGGCCCAAACACCACTGTCAGTTTGAGCTCATTTTGAGGCTCATCACAAGGGGCGGGGCCAGACTTGCCTCCTCCATCTCTGGTATGTTCAAGAAAACGTTTCGGCTGTCCCTGCTCGTCCACAGATTCTGGAGTATCAGAACTGGTTATTGGAGGATTTTTTTCTGGTTATTTAACAATGGAACAGGTCATTAGAACTCTGTGGTTTTTGACTATTGTGACTGGTTTCTGTGTTCACTATACTATTTGGCTGGTTATTGATTTTCTCTGATTATTACCATAATGTTCTGGTTATAGCCTAGAAACATATGAGAGTTTATGCTAAACCAAGTGCTCACACTGAGGGTATTTAGGGGACCTTTGAACCATCAGGGTCTCTTGGGTCTAGTCCCCCTCTCTAGGTTCATTTTCTGGGGTCCAGTCTTGTTACATGCTGTAGGAGGGCCACATATCCCAGGATGCACAATTCTCAGGGAGTGCATGTCCTGTCCTGCAGAACTAGTGTGTTCACCCTCTCTCAGTCAGATGCAAATTTAAGTCCTGGAAACAGCAAGCACCCCCATTAGCCAGCCAGTGCTCTAAAGTAAACGCTTCCGGGCTGAGAGATTCCAGAAAACAGGAACACGCTGCAGGCTGGCCAGACTGGAACTGTGCTCCACAGACTCTAAAGTGTGACCTGAGACTGGAACGCTACAGTCATAGGTATTCACACCACACAGCCCGCTCAAAAGTGTCTCTAGCCTATTTCCCGATGAAGGCTATTTGAATTTAATGCTTGGATGCACTGTGTGTGTGTAGGGGGTGTCGAGGGCATGGAGCAGGTGGGGTGTTTGGGGGGGGAAAGAGGGAGTAGTTTTATCTCTGGAACACCATGACACGGAGAAGGATTTCTGCGACCGCGGCCCACTGGTTTTTAAAATTAAATTAGGAGGTGGAGTAACAGGTAGGAGCAGGAACAGGGGGACAAGGTCGCCTGAGGACAAAGCCTTGCTTTGGAGTCCGGAAAGAGTTTTTCTCAGAAAATTGCACTGGTACACAGAGGCCAGACGTTCACGCACACAGTTAGAGTTTCGAGTGTGTGTCTAACCCCTGTACAGCCCAGTGGAGCTCTGCACCCCCTCAGTCTGAGCACATGCACACACACACACGCACACACATACACACACTCTAGCATACACACGTTCATACACACCCACACACACATGCACACATGCCCACACACACAAACACACACACTCTCACATGCACTCTCATATGTCCACACACACACACACACACACACACACACACACACTGTAGCATACACACGTTCGCACGCACCCACACACACACACACACACACACATACTCGCATGCACACACACACACACACACAGTCTAGCATACACACGTCCGCACGCACCCACAAACACACACAAACACACACTCTCACATGCACTCTCATATGCCCACACACACACACTCTAGCATACACACGTTTGCATGCACCCACACACACACACATACTCGCATGCACACACACACACACACACTCTCACACACACACACACGTCACAGGTTATTTATTATTTATTTTTCACACTCTTAACATTTTATCACACTCCAGTCTGCTGGCTCATCTGTGTGAAAAGCAACATTCCGCTCTCCTCACAGCTCCGTGTCTCTCCTCACAGCTCTGTGTCTGTCTCTCCTCACAGCTCTGTGTCTGTCTCTCCTCACAGCTCCGTGTCTCTCCTCACAGCTCTGTGTCTCTCCTCACAGCTCTGTGTCTGTCTCTCCTCACAGCTCCATGTCTGTCTCTCCTCACAGCTCTGTGTCTGTCTCTCCTCACAGCTCTGTGTCTGTCTCTCCTCACAGCTCCGTGTCTGTCTGTCCTCACAGCTCCGTGTCTCTCCTCACAGCTCTGTGTCTGTCTCTCCTCACAGCTCTGTGTCTGTCTCTCCTCACAGCTCCGTGTCTCTCCTCACAGCTCTGTGTCTCTCCTCACAGCTCTGTGTCTGTCTCTCCTCACAGCTCCATGTCTGTCTCTCCTCACAGCTCTGTGTCTCTCCTCACAGCTCTGTGTCTGTCTCTCCTCACAGCTCTGTGTCTGTCTCTCCTCACAGCTTTGTGTCTGTCTCTCCTCACAGCTTTGTGTCTGTCTCTCCTCACAGCTCCGTGTCTGTCTGTCCTCACAGCTCCGTGTCTCTCCTCACAGCTCTGTGTCTGTCTCTCCTCACAGCTCTGTGTCTGTCTCTCCTCACAGCTCCGTGTCTCTCCTCACAGCTCTGTGTCTGTCTCTCCTCACAGCTCTGTGTCTGTCTCTCCTCACAGCTCCGTGTCTGTCTCTCCTCACAGCTCCGTGTCTGTCTCTCCTCACAGCTCTGTGTCTGTCTCTCCTCACAGCTCCGTGTCTCTCCTCACAGCTCTGTGTCTGTCTCTCCTCACAGCTCTGTGTCTGTCTCTCCTCACAGCTCCGTGTCTCTCCTCACAGCTCCGTGTCTCTCCTCACAGCTCCATGTCTGTCTCTCCTCACAGCTCTGTGTCTCTCCTCACAGCTCTGTGTCTGTCTCTCCTCACAGCTCTGTGTCTGTCTCTCCTCACAGCTTTGTGTCTGTCTCTCCTCACAGCTCCGTGTCTGTCTGTCCTCACAGCTCCGTGTCTCTCCTCACAGCTCTGTGTCTGTCTCTCCTCACAGCTCTGTGTCTGTCTCTCCTCACAGCTCCGTGTCTCTCCTCACAGCTCTGTGTCTCTCCTCACAGCTCTGTGTCTGTCTCTCCTCACAGCTCCATGTCTGTCTCTCCTCACAGCTCTGTGTCTGTCTCTCCTCACAGCTTTGTGTCTGTCTCTCCTCACAGCTCTGTGTCTGTCTCTCCTCACAGCTTTGTGTCTGTCTCTCCTCACAGCTTTGTGTCTGTCTCTCCTCACAGCTCCGTGTCTGTCTCTCCTCACAGCTCTGTGTCTGTCTCTCCTCACAGCTTTGTGTCTGTCTCTCCTCACAGCTCCGTGTCTGTCTGTCCTCACAGCTCCGTGTCTCTCCTCACAGCTCTGTGTCTGTCTCTCCTCACAGCTCTGTGTCTGTCTCTCCTCACAGCTCCGTGTCTCTCCTCACAGCTCTGTGTCTCTCCTCACAGCTCTGTGTCTGTCTCTCCTCACAGCTCTGTGTCTGTCTCTCCTCACAGCTTTGTGTCTGTCTCTCCTCACAGCTCCGTGTCTGTCTGTCCTCACAGCTCCGTGTCTCTCCTCACAGCTCCGTGTCTCTCCTCACAGCTCTGTGTCTGTCTCTCCTCACAGCTCTGTGTCTGTTTCTCCTCACAGCTCCATGTCTGTCTCTCCTCACAGCTCTGTGTCTGTCTCTCCTCACAGCTCCGTGTCTGTCTCTCCTCACAGCTCCGTGTCTGTCTCTCCTCACAGCTCCATGTCTGTCTCTCCTCACAGCTCTGTGTCTGTCTCTCCTCACAGCTCCGTGTCTCTCCTCACAGCTCCGTGTCTGTCTCTCCTCACAGCTCCGTGTCTGTCTGTCCTCACAGCTCCGTGTCTCTCCTCACAGCTCTGTGTCTGTCTCTCCTCACAGCTCTGTGTCTGTCTCTCCTCACAGCTCTGTGTCTCTCCTCACAGCTCTGTGTCTGTCTCTCCTCACAGCTCTGTGTCTGTCTCTCCTCACAGCTTTGTGTCTGTCTCTCCTCACAGCTCCGTGTCTGTCTGTCCTCACAGCTCCGTGTCTCTCCTCACAGCTCCGTGTCTCTCCTCACAGCTCTGTGTCTGTCTCTCCTCACAGCTCTGTGTCTGTCTCTCCTCACAGCTCCATGTCTGTCTCTCCTCACAGCTCTGTGTCTGTCTCTCCTCACAGCTCTGTGTCTGTCTCTCCTCACAGCTCCGTGTCTGTCTGTCCTCACAGCTCCGTGTCTGTCTCTCCTCACAGCTCCATGTCTGTCTCTCCTCACAGCTCTGTGTCTGTCTCTCCTCACAGCTCCGTGTCTCTCCTCACAGCTCCGTGTCTGTCTCTCCTCACAGCTCCGTGTCTCTTCTCTCAGCTCTCTCTCTTGCTCTGTGGGACTCCCTCACAGTTGATGTTATTTATTTATTGGAACTTCCGCCTCTTTTTCCAGTCTGAATTGAGCTATTGGTAGATGAGTCCCAATAAGTGACTCCTGCCACTGTCTCAGGAGTGATGTGATTGGCTCTCTCCTCCTGACTCATGTGACCGCTGGCCCATGCTGCTTTCCATACTGTGGACGTGACTCAGGAGTGATGTGATTGGCTCTCTCCTCCTGACTCATGTGACCGCTGGCCCATGCTGCTTTCCATACTGTGGACGTGACTCAGGAGTGATGTGATTGGCTCTCTCCCCCTGACTCATGTGACCGCTGGCCCTCACTCCTTTCCACACTGTGGATGCAGTGCTGATCAAATACTGCTCATGCTACTCGGAGAGAAACACAAGGTCTGCACATGCTCAGTAAATGGAACGTGCAGCTGCCCCGACTAGACAGGAGAGGCCGCTAGAGAGCGATCACAGTGGAGAGTTTAACTGGTTTAACCGCTATTCTTCCCTGGCATGGCTAACCCTGCCCCTACCTCGTCAGAGCGCGGTTCTGAGAGACTCTGCTTGTTTACGCAAAGCTCCAGTGCTGTCCGCTGTGGACTGCTGCCGCATAATCAGAGTTCTGTGTTTGACCTCAGCACCCTCACAGAGACTCATGAGCCCGATCCGACCTCAGAAAGTTTATCCCAAGCCACGCTGGGTATTCAGAGTTAATGCAAAGCCCAGGGAGCTGTGTGTATCTGCAGAGTAAATATTGTGTGTGAGTATATGTGGATATCTATAAAGTGCAGTGTGTGAGCTATGAGTATTTGTGGAGTAAATAGTGTGTGTACAATATGAATAGAAGTATGTGTAGAATACGTCGTGTGTATATGAAGATGAATATTTTGTGTGAGAATATGGAGAGTAAGTACAGTGTAAATAGCATGTGGGGGTATTTGCAGAATAAAGTGTCTGTAGAGTACGTAGTGGGTGTTTGTGTGTGCAGAATTAATAGTGTGCAGGAGTATGTGTCGAGTAATGTGTGTGTACAGTAAATAGTGGCTGAATTTGTATAGAGTAAAATGTATAAAGAGTAAATAGCGGGATTTGTGCAGAGTAAAAAGCGGGTGAGTATGTGCTGAGTAAAGTGTGTGCAGAATAATTAGCGGGTGAGTATGTGCTGAGTAAAGTGTGTGCAGAATAATTAGCGGGTGAGTATGTGCTGAGTAAAGTGTGTGCAGAATAATTAGCGGGTGAGTATGTGCTGAGTAAAGTGTGTGCAGAATAATTAGCGGGTGAGTATGTGCTGAGTAAAGTGTGTGCAGAATAATTAGCGGGTGAGTATGTGCTGAGTAAAGTGTGTGCAGAATAATTAGCGGGTGAGTATGTGCTGAGTAAAGTGTGTGCAGAATAATTAGCGGGTGAGTATGTGCTGAGTAAAGTGTGTGCAGAATAATTAGCGGGTGAGTATGTGCTGAGTAAAGTGTGTGCAGAATAATTAGCGGGTGAGTATGTGCTGAGTAAAGTGTGTGCAGAATAATTAGCGGGTGAGTATGTGCTGAGTAAAGTGTGTGCAGAATAATTAGCGGGTGAGTATGTGTAAATGTGCGTATAGAGTAAATAGTGGGTGCTCTCTCTGTGTTTCTGCAGGATACTCAGGCCAGCTATGATGTAAACGGGAACGACCTGGACCCCATGCCTCGCTACGACGCCAGCAACGAGAACAAGTAGGTCCTGCCAGCAGGGGCTGGTGGGGGCGAAACAAGCGCACGCTATTGCGCTGGCCTGCCAGATAGACCCCTCCCCCCACGGAGGCTTTACCCTCACTAGTCCAGAGTCCATGTTACACGCAGTGGAGGTTTTAGGGTGTCATGAGAGGCTACAGAGAGTGACATCACCAGGGATAATCACTTTTTGATTTGCCATTGATGGATTTTTGTTGAGGTTGTCAAAGCAAATTTACTTGTATAACCGTAAATATACACCTTTGTGTGTGTGAGTGTGTGTGTGTTCGTTCTAAACATACCAGATGACATGGTACAAATGTTTATTTGTGGTGGGACTTAGCATTCTGTAAGTCATTTGTAGAGTGTGCAGTTGCTTTTGCACTTGGCTGTGCAGTTGGTGTGTTTTTGCATGGCTGGTGTGTAGCAGTTTTTGTGTGTTTTTTTTGGTTGTGGTCGGTGTGTAGTCATATTTGCGCAGTTGTGCGGTTGGTGCGTAGTTGTATTTGCGCGGTTCTGTGTTTGGTGTCTGGTTGTATTTGCATGGTTGGTGTGTAGTTGTATTTGTGTGGTGTGTAGCTGTATTTGCTTGGTTGTGTGGTTGATGTGCTGTTTTATTTGCATGGCTGTGTGGTTGTTGTGTGGTTGTATTTGCGTGGTTGGTGTGTAGCTGTATTTGCGTGGTTGTGGGGTTGTTGTGTAGTTGTATTTGTGTGGTTGTGAGGTCATTGTGTAGCTGTATTTGCTTGGTTGTGTGGTTGGTGTGCAGTTGTATTTGAATGGTTGTGCAGCCGTTGTGTAGCCGTTTTTGCGTGGCTGTGCAGTTGTTGTGTAGTTGTATTTGTGTGGTTGGTGTGTAACTATATTTGCTTGGTTGTGCGGTTGGTGTGCTGTTTTATTTGCATGGCTGTGCAGTCGTTGTGTAGCTGTTTCTGCGCGGCTGTGTGGTCGTTGTGTAGCTGTTTTCGCTTGGCTGTGCGGTCATTGTGTAGCTGTATTTGCGTGGCTGTGCGGTCGTTGTGTAGCTGTTTTCGCGTGGCTGTGACACAGAGCAGCGTATGTGGGCCCTGGACGGAGGCCTGAGTTCCCCGTGGCTCGGCGGTCCTGCCAGTTTGGCTGTTGGAGTGTTTTTGGATGTTTTAGCTGAAATGCTTTGGCACACGCTCTGTCCTTAATGGCGGTATGTTTTCTTAAAGAGACAGGGGAGATTTACAAACATGCTCTGTTTTCAAATAGATCATTGTTTCTTGCCCTGTCTCTCTTTGTCCCTCTCCCTCTTGCCTTCTCTGTCTTCATCTCTCTTTCTCTTTTTGTATCTGTATATCTCTCTTACCCTCAGTCTTACACGATGGTGCTGAGTTCCCCCCCCCTCCTTGTTTTTCTCTCTGTCTTTATCAAATTCTAGTCCGTTTTATTGGTAAGGGTGTCATCATGCATTGTATTGCTAAAGCACAGAAAATGGGGTGAAGCAATAGAAGCTGTAACTGCTATAGTAGTTGTAGTAATATTTAAAGGGTGGGGCAGGGTAGTCATTAACAGATGGGTCAAAACCGTGCCAACAGCGATAATAACTACAAAAAACTACAATACACATAAACCCAAACAGTCCTAGGGACACAGAGCGGTCAGAGAATTTGGAGCTGACGGTCCCACACTTAAAATGATTCTCTTAACCTGTCATTTTTTTTTTAATTGTGGGAGGGATATTTCAAAGTTTTTAAAAATGTATTTATTTTTAAATTAGCATATTTTCAGTACAGAGTAGAATGCATCTCTGTGTCCAGTCTCTTGGTGACCACACAGTATGTCCTCATTTGGCAGCCATGACTTTGTTATAATGGCCTTTCCCATTGGCCAGGCTGTGGTCACTGAGACTACATTTATAACGGTTTTTCCCATTGGCCAAGCTGTGGTAAACGAGACTGCATTTATATCAGCTTCTCTCATTGGTCTGGCTGTGGATACTGAGACTATTTTTATATAGGCCTTTCTCATTGGTCAGGCTGTGGTCATTGAGGCTGTGTTTGGTCTTTGGTAAATCTCTTTTGCTCTCATTCTTTGTCTTGTTCTCCCTCCTTTCCTTCTCTCTCTCTCTCTCTCTCTCTATGGAAGATGGTTAATCCCTCTCCTTCTTTTTCTCCCTCTCTCATTGTCTCTGTCTTGTTCTCTCTCCTTTCTCTTTCTCTCTTTCTCTCTCTCTCTCTCTCTCAATCTGAGTAACAGGGTTACTGTCGTGGCAGTGTTGTCTGGGGAGCTGTTCTCAGATCAGTGTTATTTAACTCCTCCTCTTGGCGGTAATCAGAGGCAGGTTTTTATGAGTTGTCCGGGGCCTGTCAGAGTTGTGCTCCATAATGATCTTCTCTGCTGCGGAGCCGCGAGTCTCATAAGTTCGCTGTCTTATGAATTTATATATTTCTGCCTCGTGCCAATTTCCCTCTCAGACTGATGGCTCGGCCACCCTGCCGATATTGCCTGTTATTTCTCCTCCGGTTCTTGACTTTTCATAAAGCCTGTGATGTTTTGACAGTGATGGCGTTATTATCGGGGTGGGAGCAGATGACAGAACCGCTCTTTCACTGGCTGTATGGGGAAGCGAGCGCTAGTTCTACCCTTTAACGCGTGTCAATGGGGCAAAATGCATGGGTGTGACCGTGTCAGTGTGACAATTTGAGGTAGAAGGGCCGTAGCAACGTGCGGAACTCCAGAATTTAATAATGATAATAACAATAATTCTAATTTATTCATCATCATTTCTTTATAATGTTCATTAGTAATACCCAGGGCCAGCACAGAATACGGGAATGCAATTAAAAACCTGAAATTCACTTTTTTAAAGAAACATTGAAAAGATTTTGTTTAGCTGCGTTTTGTGGCTGCTGGGGGTGTCTGGGTCTGTGAGCCAAAGGGGCCCACAGTGGAGACTCTGCGTCCTCTGGCTGTTTGACTTTTGACCCCTGAGAGTGACTGACCCTGCGTATGTCTCATTCTGACGCTCAGTGAGGACATTGCAGTGCGCCTTTTTAACTTAGCCCCTGGTCATGTGATCCAAACTCATGGTCACATGATCTGAGCTGTGGTTTGAATGTGGACTGATGAGGCGTTTTAGTTGTTAAACCTGCTTAAGCTTCACTGTCATGAACTCAAGCATGCAGCTGTATAATTTTTTTTTTTTTTTTTTTTTAAGTTTTTATTTACTGCCAACTAATGCAAGTACCACTGGATACTGGAGGCTTTCTGATAAGCAAACAAATTATAATTACAGCGTTCCTTTCTGGCCTCAGAGATCCAAAATGGTCATTGAAATCGGGTCATGTTTGCCGTCATCCGTTAATTTCCCCTCTACGAGGAAACGTCCCCGCGGTCATGCACTGCGGCATAAATCTGAGATTATGCTGCAGTAGAGGAAACTGTAATGAACACTTTCTGGATGGGGTAACCTAGAGCAGGCTGTGGAGTGTGCCCTACGGGAATGGGCTGTGGAGTGTGTGCCCTAAGGGAACGGGCTGTGGTGTGTGTGCCCTAAGGGAATGGGCTGTAGTTTGTGTGCCCTACAGGAACGGGCTGTGGAGTGTGTGCCCTAAGGGAACGAGCTATGGTGTGTGCCCTAAGGGAATGGGCTAAGGGTACAGGCTTGAATGTATTAAGGACCAGGCCTTAGTGTATTAGGGAATAGGTTGCAGTGTGTGTTCTAAGGGAACAGGTTGTAGTGTATTAGGGAACAGTCCATAGTATGTAAGGGTGCAGGCCAGAGTGAGTCTTGAGGGCTGAGAGTTTCACTCTATCATGCTGTACATGCCTGTTATTTATTTCTGTTTTTTTGTGGTGGTTTTATGGGAACAGCTGCTAACTGTAAAAGGTCATCAACCTTTTTAATTCCTAAATGTCTGTTCCCTTGTTTTTGTCCCCCCCTTCCTAATGAAGAACATAGTGTGCTAACCTTTCACTTAGAAGGGGAAACATCAACAGATGAGTAATTGCATTTAAATATTTTCTTTTTGAAATATTTCATCTGTGTCAGTGAACTCCAGGGTACGGCAGAGTGTGGTGGAATCAATTACAGGCTGAAACAAGAGTGGGAGGGGGAGAGAGAAGGGGGGAGAAGGAGAGGAATAGGGAGCATGAGAGAACGAGGGAGGGGGAGGAGGTAAGGAACAGAAAAGCAAGTGAAGGAATTAACGAGAGAGGTGAACGAGTGGCACAAGGCAGAGGAAACATGGGAGAGCAGGAGACTGAGGTCGAGGTGACTGAGGTCAGCGTTTGGGACGGTGGATCCTTTTGGGGTCCCCCATCAGTGACTGAACCCCCCCCCCCCCCCCCCAGACTTGTGCGTGAATCCCCAGCAGCTTGGTCTGGACCCCCCATAAGAGCGTAATCTCTCCGTTACATCACCCCTTCCAGCGTCGAGCATTGCCGGTCCGACAGCGCGCAGATAAGCCGCCACCCCCCCCCCCCCCCCACCACCACCGCCTGGGGGAATAAAACCCCTTCTCTCCAAAATTCCAGCAAACAGATATTCCTCCTTCTATGGAAATTATTCAGAGCCAAATACATGATGTGTGACTCTGCTTTAAAGCCCCATTCAGTCTCCGATCCGGAGAGTTCCGCTGTCAGAGGAGCTGGGCGCGCAGTAATGCTGGAGCCGTCAGGCTGTGAGAGCGGCAGAGCGGTGCAGCTGCGTGGAGTGGCATGGGTACCGGAGGCACCGAGAGGGGGACAACAGAGGGAGAGAGAGACAGAACGAGAGACGGAGCGAGAGAGAAGAGAGACAGAGAGAAAAGAGGAGGGAACAAAGGAAGATGAAAGATTGACTTGGTGTCAAGCATTGTGAACATAAACACACATGTGTGAGCACACACACACACACACGCATGCACGCACGCACGCGCGCGCGCGCTCCGAGACCGGATGCGAGGTGGTGGTGTCTCCACAGTTTACATATTTAGGGTTGATTCTGTGGCATGGGCTCAGAACACAGCTGTGGCAGGTCTCACCCCTTAACCTAAATATTTCTGCGCGCCTGGCGCTGGAGCCCGTTCAGCCTGCGCGCCCCGTGGAATGTCACCTTCCCCCGGCCCTCCCCGGCGGGTTGCCATGGCGAAGAGTCTGAAGTGAGAGCAGACCGCAGAGGTTTGGCGTTAGGGAAGCGCCGGACGGGTGGCTCAAACATTTTAGCCCACACTCTTTCAGCTGGGGGACCATAACACACACACACTCTCCCCCTCTCACACACACACACACACACACACTCTCCCCCTCTCACACACACACTCACACACACGCATACATGCATTCTCTCTCACGCTCTCACAAACACATAAACACTCTCTCCCCTCTGACACACACACCCACACACTTATACACATACATGCTCACGCACACATTCACACACACACATATACACATACATGCTCACGTGCGCTCACACACACACTCACACACACACACAAACACACACTCACATCTATACACATACACCCTCACTCTCTCTCTCACACACAAATTTTTACATGTGCACTTGTGTGTGTGTGTGTGTGTGTGTGCGTGCGTGTGTGCATGTGTTGAGACCGTCTCTGTCTTTGTAAATGTAGTCATGTCAGTACAGTATTCTGGTTCTCCCTGCTGGGTTGAATCAGAGATGAATCCTGATTTTTATTCTGGCCCCTGAGCTCTGTATGAAAAGAAAGAACATAAAAATCTGCACAGGAACTTCAGAAAGAATAATGACAATTTCAATAAATGATGATATTCTGTACAGGTCTTACACTCCCTTTCATTAAAATTAATAGGAAATAAATAGTTATTTAATGAATAATTGCAGAGTTTGCATATTTAGCGGAGTAATGAGTCAGTGAAATCAGGACTGAGTGGTTCGGATAATGAGTAGTCCCGGCCCGAGCAAATGCAAAATTTAGTAACTTTGAAATATTAATAATAAATTAATTCTCTCTGGACTGAAATGGGAACACCTTTTGTTTGGTGTTTGATTCCTCCCTATGAGGCAGTTGTGGTCTTGTGTGTGTCTTGGCTCTGATCTTGAGTCGGTGATTCACAGTGTGTCTTGTTTTCCGGATATCGCTCTTCACAGTTTTCCAGACTGAGTTCCTGACATCATTCCGGATCCAGTGTTTACACAGTTCCTGATGTTGTTCGTGTCATCGTTCTGTCACATGATTCACAGGTGTGAAGTCCATGATGCACATGTAACATTAATGTGGTGTGTGCATTTTACACACACGCACTCTCACACACATGCATACAAACACACTCACGCACACATACGCACACATACACACACTCATACACACCCGCACGCTCTCACGCGCTCTCACACACATACATGCACACACACTCACGCACACACACGTTCTCACACACATGCATACACACACACACTCGCATGCACGCACGCTCGCACATACACTCTCTCTCTCACACACGCACATGTACACATACTGTCCCACACACTCGTGCACACGCACTCACACACTCTCACACACATGCATACACACACTCGCTCACACGCTGTCACATGCTCTCACACACGCACACACACACACACACACACAAACACACACACGCCCTGTGCGGGCTCTACTGCTCTGACAGGTTCCTCTTGTTTTGAGCTCAATAGCGGGGGTCTGAATAGCTGGGGGGCCACCCAGGAGTGCCCCCCCTCCCCCGCCCCGGCTCCTCACACACACTGAGTTAAATCCTAATGACAGGCCCTGGGGGGGCTCCATGCCAGCGCAGAGGATGTTCTCCTCAGACAGCCCATTGCAGGGGTCAAAGGTCGTCTCCTCGGATGCCGAGATGAGCTGAGGTGCTGGTGGTCCGGGCATCTCTCTGTCAGTTCTCAATTCATTTTGCTTTATTGCCAAAGCAACGTAAAAAAAAACACAGAAACAACATATAACAACAAGGCAAAGTTTGATTTACAATGCTTACAGTAATAAAATAGAACGAAAGCTAAGAAAGGAAGAGAAAAGGAACATATATACACATACATACATTATATACACACACACACACACACACACTCATGCGCACATGCATACACATACATATGTGTATAATATATACTTATTTCTTTTTCTTTATTTACACAGAGATTGCCCTGTGGTCACTGACACATTATTTGGTCAGGATCTCTCTTTGGTTTGTATTTTTAATGTTTACCAGATATTCTGCCAGTTCATATTTTCTATGTAGGACCCGTTAGCAATCTATTCTGTTTTGAGATTTTGTGCCCCAATGGTCCAAATAAGAGTTCTTGAGATGTTTGATAATTTTTCAAAAATCATGACTCTGGGTTTATCCATGTTCACTGTCAAGGCCCAGGTCGGGCGGTACTGCTCTAGCAGGTACAGGGTCTGCTGAAGCCCTTTCTCTGTGGTTGACAGCATGACCAGGTCATCTGCATGGAGCAGGAATTTGACTTCAGTGTCATGGATGTTTGTTTAGTTTCAATTTTTAGCTGCACGTTTACTAATTTTGTGCATTGTTTTAATAAGTTCAAAAATTTTTTTCCATACTTCACTCTCATTACGTTTAATGAATAAGCCCTCATGCCAAACAGAATCAAATGCTTTCTGGAAGTCAACAAAGCAAGCAAACATTTTGGTTTTGTCTTGATTCACGGGTTTATCTACTAATGTGTGCAGGGTGAAGATGTGATCAGCTGTTCAGCGTTTTTATAAGAATCCAGTTTGGCTTTTTCTAAGACATTGTGCTTGATAAGGAAGTCTATGAGTCTTTTGTACGAAATGCTGCAAAAAACCTTCCCCAGATTACTGTTCACACAAATGCCTCTGTAGTTGTTAGGGTCAAATTTATCTCCACTTTTGAAAATAGGGCTTATTAGTCCTTGGTTCCAGATTCAGGGAAGTGACCCACACTCAGAACAAAATGGAACATTTTAGAATGGCTAATCTAAGTTCGGCCTTTCTGAGCTGTAAGGCCCTCAATTTTTCTGCAAGTCCTGGTCCTGTAATTTCATAATCTAGAGGGTTCTGATTGTCTTAAATGATTGTTTCACGATTGTTCAGTTTTTCCACATATATGGTTTTGCTCTGACTTCTTTCTCATCTGACTATACGATTGTCCATAATGGTTACTCCATATATCTTCAGTTTGAACGGCGAATTCGTCATGGTGTCACAACTGGATATCCAGTTGTCCCAGAAGTTATTTGACTTGATTGATTCTTCAGTTACATTCAGTTGATTTTGGATGTACTGTTCTTTTTTGGGTTTGAGTGTGTTTCTGTATTGTTTTAGTGTTTCACATTAATGAAGGCGATGCCTGTATTTTTGGTTGGATAGTTTTCTGAGGGTTTGTCTTTTACTTTGCACTCTGTGTCAATCAATTATTCATGCATATCTTTCTTTGATTTCTTTTTCAAAGATGTCAGATTTGATATAGATGCCAGATATTCAAATATGTTGTCTATATCCTGTACTACAAGGGTAACACCTTCATTGTGATTAGATTTCTGATTTTGCAATTGCTTTCTGGTATTCTTCTGTGCTGTTTTGGGCCCATCTGTAGGGTTGCCTACTATTGTACAGCTTTCTGGGCTGAGCATGTTGGCTGTTTGTTTCTGTCTTTTTTAGATATACAATAATTTGACTGTGATCTGACAGAGGGGTTAGTGGCTTGACCGTGAATGCCCTCAAAGAGAATGGGTCCAGATCTGTGATTGCTTAGCGTACAGTGCTACTGCCAAGAGTTGAGCTGTAGGTGTACCGTCCAAAGGAGTCCCCTATTAACCAACTATTAACAATGTACAGACCCAGGGTGCGACAGAGCCGCAGAAGCTGTCTTCCATTGGAGTTTGTGATTTTGTCGTAGTTGTTCCTAGGGGAATAAATGGGAAAATTAATATTGCTGCCAGTTATATATCAGTCCCCATGTGAGCTGATGAAGTCTGGTTCCTCACCAGTCCTGGCATTCAGGTCCCTGCAGATCAGAACATTTCCCTGGGCCTGGAAATGGCTGATCTCAGATTCAATATCCAGGAATGTATTTTCATTAAAATACGGAGATTCGGTTGGGGGGATGTAGGCTTTGCAGAGGTACAGAGTTTGGGTAGTGGAGATACTTGCTTTATTAATTTTCAGCCATAAATGATTCTGTCCTTTCTTCACTAGTAGGGTATGATTTTCAAATTCTGACTTTAACTAAATGAACTCTCTCTCACTCACTCTCTCTTTCTCACTCACTCTCTCTCTCTCTTTCTCTCTCTCTCACTCTCTCATCTGTCATCACCACTATGCCAGGAATTCCGGCATGCGCTCCTGAATGTGCCCCCTCTCCCACACACACACATAACACCCCCCTTCCCTGGCAGTTATCTACACAAAGCTTAGGTAACCTTTAGGCCTCATTAGGAGAAGTGTTCTGGTGAGCTCTTGCGTGCTTTACTGCACAGTAACCCCCAACCCGAATCCCCCCAAGGAGATCCATCTCTGCACAGCGCCCCCTTTTTGCTCTGATTGTAACTGTAGAAATCAGTCATCATCGCTGTGATGTCACAATCTTTCAGCGTGAGGTCATTACACTTACTGTATGAGAACTACGCTCTCCAGAATCGCATTTTCCCAAAATGTGGGGAAAAAGTGTGAGTTTACTGACCAGACATTCACTTCGATTAAATTCAATATAGCTTTTCTTAATTGACAAATGTAATTGAGAAAAGCAATTTAATTCAGGCAAAAACAACAATTGTGCAATTTTACTGTTGAGCAAGTGCAAAAGATAAGGAAAGTCGTTATCAGGATAACAGCAGTTTTTTTCCATCATGCTTGTATGTATACGTGTATTTTTGATGTGAATCCCATATCTGCATCATATCTGTGTGAACTGTGTTTGATTTCAGTGTTTAAAATGCGTTTTAACAGCATGGTTGTGTTGTCATAGTTTGAACCACGTGGTTATGTTGTAATGGTTTTAACCGTGTTGTTGTGTTGTAATGGTTTAAACCACATGGTTGTGTTGTTATGGTTTTAACTGCATGGTTGTGTTGTCATGGTTTTAACCGTGTGGTTGTGTTGTAATGGTTTTAACTGCGTGGTTGTGCTGTCATAGTTTTAACTGTGTGGTTGTTGTCATAGTTTTAACTGCATGGTTGTGTTGTAATGTTTTTAACCGTATGGTTGTGTTTTAATGGTTTTTACTGTGTGGTTGTGTTGTAATGGTTTTAATGGCGTGGTTTGGTTGTAATGTTTTTAACCGTGTTGTGTTGTCATGGTTTTAACTGCATGGTTGTGTTGTCATGGTTTTAACCGTGTGGTTGTGTTGTAATGGTTTTAACTGCGTGGTTGTGCTGTCATAGTTTTAACTGTGTGGTTGTTGTCATAGTTTTAACTGCATGGTTGTGTTGTAATGTTTTTAACCGTATGGTTGTGTTTTAATGGTTTTTACTGTGTGGTTGTGTTGTAATGGTTTTAATGGCGTGGTTTGGTTGTAATGTTTTTAACCGTGTTGTGTTGTCATGGTTTTAACTGCATGGTTGTGTTGTCATGGTTTTAACCGTGTGGTTGTGTTGTAATGGTTTTAACTGCGTGGTTGTGCTGTCATAGTTTTAACTGTGTGGTTGTTGTCATGGTTTTAACTGCATGGTTGTGTTGTAATGTTTTTAACCGTATGGTTGTGTTTTAATGGTTTTTACCATGTGGTTGTGTTGTAAATGGTTTTAATGGCGTGGTTTGGTTGTAATGTTTTTAACCGTGTTGTGTTGTCATGGTTTTAACTGCATGGTTGTGTTATCATGGTTTTAACCGTGTGGTTGTGTTGTAATGGTTTTAACTGCGTGGTTGTGCTGTCATAGTTTTAACTGTGTGGTTGTTGTCATGGTTTTAACTGCATGGTTGTGTTGTAATGTTTTTAACCGTATGGTTGTGTTTTAATGGTTTTTACCGTGTGGTTTTGTTGTAATGGTTTTAATGGCGTGGTTTGGTTGTAATGTTTTTAACCCTGTTGTGTTGTCATGGTTTTAACCACATGGTTGTGTTGTCATGGTTTTAACAGCATAATTGTTTTAACCACGTGGTTGTGTTGTCATGGTTTTAACCACTTGGTTGTGTTGTCATGGTTTTAACCGTTTGGTTGTGTTGTCAATGGTTGTGTTGTCATGGTTTTAACAGCATGGCTGTGTTGTCATGGTTTTAACTGTGTGGTTGCGTTGTAATGTTTGTGTGAGCAGTAAGCTCTTTCAGTTTTAGCCCTGTCACATTCTGCAGGTTCAGAGTGCATTGGACAGTGCTGGGTTTGTTCTTCAGATATGAAATTCCTGAAGAATAGTGCTGAAATTGGATGGGTCAAATAACACACACTCCCCATTTCCCTCTCCCTCTCTCTCTCGCTTTCCCTCGCTCTCTCTCTCTCAGACATGGTACAAGGTGTGCAGGTGAAGTAGCAGCTTCTGCAAATAATTCATACTGCACTGTCGGAATTGCCTACAACGCCAAGATCGGGGGTGAGTTATGCTACTGACTCCACCTCTACCTGTTGTGGTGTGTGTGTGTGTGTGTGTGTGTGCGTACACATATGCATGAGTGTGTATGTGCACATGTGTGTGACCTTGGTGGTGATGTTGAGGATGATGCGGATGATGGTGGTGACGATGACGAGGGCTGCATTGCTCTGCGCAGGCGTGCGCATGCTGGATGGGGACGTGACGGACATGGTGGAGGCGAAATCACTGAGTCTGCAGCCGCAGCACATCGACATCTACAGCGCCAGCTGGGGGCCCGACGACGATGGCAAAACTGTGGATGGCCCCGCCTCCCTTGCCCGCCAGGCCTTCGAGAATGGCATCCGCCTGGTCAGTCCCTCCCCGCCGCTTCCTCTGTACACTGAATCACTTCCTCTACAAGGTCCACCACTTCCTCTATATGCTGCACCACTTCCTGTGCCTGTTACATCACTTCCTTTATCATACACGCACATACCCCTATGCATGCAGACTAGGAGTGTACCTGAATATAAATACGTTATTCAGAAAGGCACAGATAATGCGATGAAAATGGGTATTTCTTCTTCCCGAATTTTCTTGTTATTGCTAGGAAAAAGCCATGATTGACATGTCTTTGCATCAGCAATTAAGGTTCTTCAAATCGATTGATATCATTGTGGATGTCCACTAGATAAAAATTCCCATTCTGTTTGCAACATAGGACTTTGATTCCACTAACTAGTCGTTTGATTTACAACACATTATTGAAAAGTGATCACTATATTCTGTGGTCGCCACCACAGAGTCAGCGCAAAGCAGGCAGTCGGCTGAGAGCTGACCGTTCCCGGGTACTGCTCAGGGAAACTCTCGGATAGAGGAGGAGGCGTCATGTGCGGGAGCGAGCAAGACAAAAGCCTGGAGTGGCAGCTGGACTTCTTTCAAACCTCTGCAACCCATACATCAAAATGAAGCTTAAAACCTGTAGTTTTTAGCTGTTTGTGGTGATTTCCTCTACCTTGTATTTCGGTCAATATTCAGTGTCAGTGGTTAGTGTCCCTCGGGGGGGGGGTTTGGTAAGGATCAGATGGTTTGCAGTCTATCCAAACTTAGTTTTGCAGGGGAAAAAATAAAATAAAACAGGCAAGAATTTATGTAAAGTTGTAATTCACGTTTCCCTAGCGAACTGCAGTAACGTTGACACCATGAAACGCAAACGCAGCATGATTGGAATTTAAGATTATCCCTTTGAACTGAAGGATATTTTTCAATATATCTTTACTGTAAATATTTTCTATTTCTAATGCAAAGCAGAATCTTTTGATTTATAGGACATTTTTTTCAGTTTGTTCAATATCCCCAGCTAAAGGGGGTGGTCGTGGGGTTCAGACAGTTCATAAAACTTAGTTTAGTTAAAAATAAAAGAGAGAGAGAGGTGGAAATACATTTCATCATTATATGCCAATATTAAATCACTTTGATGCTTTGAAAGTACAGAAATGCCAATGAATATTACGTTAGAAAATACAACACAACCGATTTAAGGTGACTTCCGGTATAAACCACGCCCACTTCCGGTCTTCAGTCTGAATACAGATACAGAGACATATAAGTTTGGTGGTTGAACAGGTACAGATAATGACGTCTCTGTACACCACTAACACAGACCCTAACACACTCTTACACACACACACGAATACACCACATGAGCTCTGCTAATTTCATGTCAGATTGGAATTATATAAATATTATAACTAGCCTTACAATCCGATTAGCATAGTCACAGTGTTTTTGCTCTCAATAAGAGAGTTGGGCTCAGGGTATACATTCAGGAAAGGGAATAAACAAAGAAAAACATTTCATTTTTTACATGGTATTAGTACTTAAATTCACTGATAGCGATGGCGTTAAAAACTGAGTTAAAAGAAAGCCGACAGCGCGGAGGAGAACAGTACACTGCATTGTGCAGAAGGAGCTGGAAAGGTCGGTGTGCTACGCTGTTTCCTTGGGTTTTCTTTTAGGATCCTCACAGATTTTTATTCTTTAATAAAAAAGGCCTGTGCCTTCACACAGACCAGTGTTTCAGAAGAGTGTGTTCCATGTTTGTCCAGCTGTAATTCTGGACTTCTCTGGACAGGGAGTGGGCTGGGGGAGGGATGTTCGTGTTGCTTCTGTTGTTGTAATTGAATCCAGACTGTTCAGTAAGAGGGGGCTATACGGGGGAGGGTTGGGAGAACTCTGAGAGAAAAGTCCGGGAGGGCACAGCTCCTTCCATCGGCACGTTTGGGTCATTCGATTGGACTGGTGGGATCGTAGCGTTTTGTGTCAGTGTGTTTGTGTCAGTACCTTTAGGCTATGGATTTGGGTCAGTGCTTTTAGGGTGTGCGTTCGCGTTTCTGTCAGTGTGTTTGTGTTAGTGTGTTTGTGTAAGTTTGTGTGTGTCTGCGTGAGCATGTCTCTGTGAGTGTGTTGTGTCAGTGCATTAGTGTCTGTGTTTGTGTCTGTGTGTGTTAGTGTCAGTGTGTTGTGTCAGTGCGTTTAGGCTCTGTGTTACTGTCAGTGTGTTTAGTGTCTGTGTGAGTGCATTTTTGTGAGAGCGTTTGTGTCTCTGTGAGTGTGTTATGTCAGTGTGATTATGTGAGTGTGTTTGTGTCTGTGTCAGTGCATTTTTGTGAGTGCTTTTGTGTCAGTGCGTTTGTGTCTGTGTGAGTGCGTTAGTGCCAGTGTGTTTGTGTCTCTGTGAGTGTGTTGTGTCAGTGTGATTGTGCGTTTGTGTCTGTGTTATTGGGTTAGTGTCCGTGCGTTTGTGTCTCTGAGTATGTTGTCAGTGCGATTGTATGAGTGTGTTTGTGTCTCTGTGAGTGCATTTATGTCAATGTGTTTGTGTCTGTGGGTACATTCATGTGTTTTAGTGCATTAGTGCCAATGCGTTGTGTCTCTGTGAGTGCGTTAGTGCCAGTGTGTTTGTGGCTGTGTGAGAGTGTCTCTGTGTGTGTTAATGCCAGTGCGTTTGTGTCTGTGCGTTGTGTCTCTGTGAGTGTATTAGTGCCAGTGTGTTTGCGGCTGTGTGACTGTGTTGTGTCAGTGCGTTTGTGTGAGTGCATTTGTGTCTGTGTGAATGCGTTAATCGCAGTGCGTTTGGGCTGTGCGTTCCATGCCTAACGCTTTTTTGCCTCTCCAGGCAAAGGTAGCCTCATTTCTAACGGTAATAAAATACAGCTGTGGGCTTCTCCCTCTGTCTGTGTCTACTTAGCATACTTACCTCAGGTGCTCCATGTATGAGCCAGCATGCTACTGTGTGTGAGAGTCAAGCAGTGATTCCGTGAGCTCCAGTCTAGATCTGTGCTCTGTCGTTATTTTGGGATAAATGAGTATTGCATAAATATTCATATTAATTAATACCCTTTATCTACCAAGGGTAGGGCATGGTACGCCAACCCGCCTTTTGCCTGCTTCTTGCCCTGGGTTTCAGGATACCCCTCTCCCTGGTGGGTCTTATTGGCTCTGGGAGCGTACAGGGTCACCAAGGGGTCACAGTGGGGTCAATAGAGGTCACACCGCTGAGAGAGACCTGCCAGTGAGAGGCTGTTCCTGTCAATTTAAGTACAGGAAGTCACTGTTGCTAGGAAACTGTGCTGATAAGCCTCATTTCCTGTTAGGGACAAGTGTTTGATCTATTCTCAGCAGTGTGTGTGATGACTTTTTTAGCATAGATATGACAGGTAGGGTATGTGTGTGAGCCAGGAGGCCAGTATGGCTGTTTTCCTACAGACACTCTGTCAGGTCTGAAGTGTCAAACTGACTCTCCGCTCCTTGTTCATGTGACTTCAGTTCTGAAAACGCTCCAATATGGTGCCATTTGGGCTGCGAACGGGCCCGGTGATGTTGCGCTCTCCCCCTCAGCGTGTGACAGCTCTGCGCAGCCTCTAAAGGAGAGCTCCAGGCCCTACCTCACTGCCCCCCCCACCCCACCCCATCAGTGACACATGATTGACATATGCAAGTGTATCTCCCCGGAAACCCTCACCTCTTTCATCCTCTTCATAAACGATGACATCAAACCAGCCCCCCGCCATCCGACCGAAATCAACAGCCACTATTAAAATCACACGTCTCTCTCTCTCCCTCCCTCTCTCTAAAAGTCTTTCTTTTTTTTTCTTCCTTTGGAGAATTAAGTCTTATCTCCAGCTGCCAAGAACTCTTTGAAGTTCTTTCATATCCAGATTGGCGGGTTCACCTTTTATCCACCCCCACCCCCCCCTTCTCCCCCCCCCCCGCCGCACCCCCCCCCCCCCCCCCCACCCCCCCCACCCCCCCCCCCCCCCCCCCCCCCCTCCCCCCCCCCCCTGTGGCCATTCCCTGTGGATCATTATCATACACTAGAGTTCAGCTCAGCCTGAATGTGCTCTCTGGGATCTGATTCTTCTGCACTCTCATTGGCTCCTCTATCATTCTAACCTGTTCTCATTGGCTCTCCATGAAACTGCAGTCTTATTGTAGCTGCTCTTACTGGCTGTTTATTCAAGGGGTCTTCTTTGTAACCCATTCTCTCGCTGTTCTTACATCTGTCGGTCCACTTATTGCTCTGTGTCACAGACATGTAAGTGTAACCTGCTGTTACTGGCTCTCCTCCTTCACAGGGCAGGAAGGGGCGGGGCTCGATCTTCGTGTGGGCGTCGGGTAATGGTGGGCGGAGCCGAGACCACTGCTCGTGCGATGGCTACACCAACAGCATCTACACCATCTCCATCAGCAGCACGGCGGAGAGCGGCAAGAAGCCCTGGTACCTGGAGGAGTGCGCCTCCACTCTCAGCACCACCTACAGCAGCGGAGAGAACTACGACCGCAAGATTGTGAGTCATTCTCACACACACACACACAGACATATGCATGTGCATGTGCGCCTCCATCCTCAGCACCACCTACAGCAGCGGAGAGAACTACGACCGCAAGATTGTGAGTCATTCTCTCTCTCACACACACACACACACACACACACACAGACATATGCATGTGCATGTGCGCCTCCACCCTCAGCACCACCTACAGCAGTGGAGGGAACTACAACCACAAGGTAATGAATCACACAAACACACACACACACATGCATGCGCCTCCACTCTCAACACCACCTAAAGCAGCTGAAAAAACTAAACTATGACCACAAGATCATGAGTCACACAGACACACACACACGGGCTTGTGCGTATGCCTCCACCCTCAGCACCACTTACAGCAGCAGAGAGAACTACGACCTCTGGACTTCCACAAACAAAGTTTTGCACAGACCACACAAATGAGAGTAAGCAGTTGTTTTTAGACATGCACCATTAGGACTTTACCCTTTACTTTAACCCTGTGTACTGGAGCCAGACCTGAGTGTATAAAGGAGTGGAAACACTGATACTGTCCACAACCCCTTTCACCTGCTTATCTTGGTCAACAGTGTGTGTGTGTGTGTGTCTGTGTCTGTGTCTGTGTCTGTGTGTCTGTGTGTCTGTGTGTCTGTGCCTGTGTGTGTGTGTGTGTGTGTGTGTGTGCGCCTCTGCACATTGGGTGTGTGTGTGTATACAATGAGTGCGTGCATGTGTGTCTGTACAGTGAGAGAGTGTGTGTGTGTGTGTGTGTCTGTACAGTGAATGTGTGTGTGTGTGTGTCTGTGTCTGTACAGTGAGGGAGTGTGTGTGCATGTACGCGTATGTTTGTGTACAGTGAGAGTGTGTGTGTCCTGGTCTGCACTGGCTGCCCAGTCCGCTACTAGAAGGTCGATCGTTAGACTCTGTTGTTTTCAGAAACATGTTCCCTCAATGTCACAGCCAGGCCCCCCCCCCCCCACCACCCCCCTCAACACACCAGCCCCACTCCCCCCCAAAGGAGCAGTAATAATAAGAGAAACAAAATAAATGGAGACATTTTCTCTTCACGTAGACCACCACAGACACTAACATACATTCTCTCCCCCTCTCTCCCTGCATGTCTGTAGATCACCACAGACCTGCGGCAGCGCTGTACAGACAGTCACACGGGAACCTCAGCATCAGCCCCAATGGCTGCTGGGATCATCGCTCTCGCTCTGGAAGCAAAGTAGGTAACCCCCCAACCCCCCACTCCCTTCTCCTATACCAAAAGAAAATCCCTAAAGAAAAAAAAAAGCTCAGAATGTTAGACATGGTCTGTGTTTATAATGTTGTTTCCGTGCTGTAGGAGTGCGGTGAGAGTGTTGTTTATGTGTTGCAGGAACATTGTGAGAGTGTTACTTGCGGTCTGGGGTTGCGTGGTTTCCCAGCACTGAGCCTGCACCAGACATACTCTTCCTTTAAACCTCATTCTGCAGAGGAAATTGGTTTCGCTCAAATGTCAAACAATTTTTTTTTGTTTTATCTCCCCATTATTTTCCTGTTTTTCCTTTCTGTCTGTCCTTTCTCTGTTTGCTCTCTTTCCCCCACAAACTGTTTCACTGTCTGACTCTATCTTCCTCTCCCCCTCTCTCACATTCACTTTTTCAGAAGCTGTCAGCGCAGAACTCAGTAGATTGTCCTATCAGATTCTCTCTTGAATTGATAGCAAAATAAATTTATGACTTTTTGAAATGATTGACTTTGAGAGATGTTTTATCGGTGTCAGTAACTGGCAGACTTCAGTTAGGTGAATCGTGTCTGTTCCCATCTTTAAAGAGCTGGACGCTCACCATCACAGCTCAGTGAGAGTAAAAAAACAGCGCAGGATGATCACTGTACAGGATATATACTGTACAGGAAGATCTGCTTCAGCCAAAGTGGATTGGATAAGCAGGGTCTTTAATGTGCTTTACTCTAATGTGATTGGATAAGCAGGGTCTTTAATGTGCTTTACTCTAATGTGATTGGACAAGCAGGGTCTTTAATGTGCTTTACTCTAATGTGATTGGATAAGCAGGGTCTTTAATGTGCTTTACTCTAATGTGATTGGATAAGCAGGGTCTTTAATGTGCTTTACTCTAATGTGATTGGATAAGCAGGGTTTTAAAATGTGCTTTACTCTAATGTGATTGGATAAGCAGGGTTTTTAATGTGCTTTCCTCTAATGTGATTGGATAAGCAGGGTATTTAAATGTGCTTTTCTCTAATGTGATTGGATGAACAGGGTTTTTAGTATGCTTTACTCTAATGTGATTGGATAAGCAGGGATTTAATGTGCTTTACTGTAATGTGATTGGATAAGCAGGGGTTTTTAAATGTGCTTTACACTAATGTGATTGGATAAACAGGGTTTTAATGTGCTTTACTCTGATGTGATTGGATAAGCAGGGTTTCCAGTGTGGTTCACTCTGATGTTATAATGTGGGTAAACGGGGCAAGCAGTCTGTTTCTCAGATGTGATTGGTTAAAACTGAATGGTAATTTGCTTGTCGGATGTGATTGGCTGAAAGGGCCAGCGATGTCTTTCTGTCAGATATGATTGGTTAGTGGGGTTTGTCTTTGCTCAGCTGGCTCTTCTACCCCAGTACCACAGCTACATACACACACACAAACACACACACACACAAGCTGCAGAGGCTACAGGTCACACATAAGGACCTCTGGAATATTTCCGTTGTTTTTGTTTGTAATTCCTCCCCAGCAGAGGTTGCCAGAGTGGTGCATAACTCCGCGACTGTGTAATCCCAGGGGTTAATTGACTGCGGTTCACTGATGGTCATTAGAACGCTCTGCGTGAGGATCTGGCAACTCTGTGCCGTCCTCCCAGTGAGATGCAGCGCAGTAAAGCGGCCTGTCCCAGTCACTCGGTCGGCGCTGCGGGGTCAGCCACCCCGCGAGCGTGAGTGTGGACAGGGGGGCGGGAGGTGAGAGAGCACGCAAAGGACCCTTACCAGGAAACTAGCCTACAGAGACATCCATCCCACAGAGAAATCACACGTCACAAACCTCTATCGCACACAGATATCTGAAAGTACGAATATCTGTAGAATCTTGCTGAAACAGAATGCTTAAAAACAGTAATGGTGGCATCCCGGTGTCCCTCCCTCTCCCCCCAGCCCCCTCCCCTGTTCACGGTGTCCCTCCCTCTCCCCCCCGCCCCCTCCCCTGTTCACGGTGTCCCTCCCTCTCCACCCAGCCTCCTCCCCTGTTCACGGTGTCCCTCCTTCTCCTCCCAGCCCCCTCCCCTGTTCACGGTGTCCCTCCTTCTCCTCCCAGCCCCCTCCCCTGTTCACGGTGTCCCTCCCTCTCCCCCCAGCCCCCCCCCCTGTTCACGGTGTCCCTCCCTCTCCCCCCAGCCCCCTCCCCTGTTCACGGTGTCCCTCCCTCTCCCCCCAGCCCTCTCCTGACGTGGAGGGACGTGCAGCACATCATCGTTAAGACGTCCCGCGCCGGACACCTCAACGCTCCCGACTGGAAGACCAACGCCGCCGGATACAACGGTACCAAACTCTGTGTGTGTGTGCGTGCGTGCGTGCGCGCGTGCGCGCAGTAGTAGAGTTATATGATTGTGTAAGATCTCTGTGATGCTCCTAATGCTCATTACTTTAAACTGAGGGAACCCAGGTTAAGAGTGTTACGTGATGGCCAGGTTAGTGTAGGGACCAGGTGAGCATGTTGACCAGGTTAGTGTAAGGACCAGGTGAGCATGTTGACCAGGTTAGTGTAGGGACCAGGTGAGCATGTTGACCAGGTGAGTGTAGGGACCAGGTGAGCATGGTGACCAGGTGAGTGTAGGGACCAGGTGAGCATGTTAACCAGGTGAGTGTAGGGACCAGGTGAGCATGGTGACCAGGTGAGTGTAGGGACCAGGTGAACATGGTGACCAGGTTAGTGTAGGGACCAGGTGAACATGGTGACCAGGTTAGTGTAGGGACCAGGTGAACATGGTGACCAGGTTAGTGTAGGGACCAGGTGAACATGTTGACCAGGTTAATGTAGTGACAAGGTAAGCACGGGAGCCTAGTCAGTGTAGTGACCAGGTGAGCGTGGTCGCCTTTCCTGCGTGATATCGGTTGGTTAGCTGTAATGTGTAAACTGGCTGCCGTCTGGACTCTCTACAGCCCGGCTCGGAGAGGAACGCAGAATACAGCAGACATGCAGAATCTGTGCACGGATGCTCTTTTCGTACGTGCGTCTTTCACGTTTTACATGCCTAGGTTTTCCTCAATATTAGGGTGTAAGAAAATATCGATACACTTCTCGTGAGAGTATCATGATATTATGTCTTGCAGTACTGTATCAATTCTCAAAAAAACTGTATTGATTTTTAATGAGTAGTTTATATTCAATGATTTGTGGCGTTGTCAGGTAGCAGGTCAGGTGCGGTGTTAAGTTCTGTGGGTGCGGGGTGGTGGCGGGTCTACAAAACAGGACTCATGCAGGATACTGGCGTAAGGGCGTGCAATGCTAACGTTAAAGCAGGATCTAAAACTATATACAGTCTGTGTGTGTGTGTGTGTGTGTGTATATATATATATATATATATATACTGTCTATTTACATTTTTTATTTACTTAATTTGTTTACCTAAAGAATCCTGCAAGCCCTTTTATTCTTTACTGATAAAGGGCAAATGTAAATTCCTTTGCTCAGATTGCACTAAAAGTAGTGCTATGATGTTGGATGTTAAAGAGACTATGATAAATACAAATGCAGATCCCATTGTTCTGATTGCATAAAAAGTAGACTTTTTTAACGTTTTTCTGTTTCAAATACAAAGTCTAAGCACACAGATCAAAAGAGCCATGTGTTTTCAGATTGTATGATATTGACTTTATCTACATGGTCGCATAAAAAAAGTAAAAAAATTTTATTCGGATTTTATGCATATGGCAGTGTGTTCTTATACTATGACAGTTTTACTAAAATTACATTTTAAAAAATTAAACAATAAAATTAAAACAATATATCGCCTTGCTTACAGTATCACTTTGTATTGAATCATTACCCCTTTATTTGTGTGTGTACATATGTGCATGTGTGAATGTATTTGTGGGCATGTGTGTGTTTATTTGTTTGTGCATGTGTGTGTGTGTGTGTGCAGTGTGTGTGTGTGTGTGTGTGTGTGTGTGTGTGTAATTATGTGAGTTTGTGTGTGTGTGTTTATGCGTATGTGCATGTGTGTATGTGTTTGTATGATTATGTGTGTGTGCAGTGTGTGTGTGTGTGTGTGCTTCTGTGTAATTATGTGAGTTTGTGTGTGCATGCTTATGCGTATGTGCATGCATGTGTGTGTGTGTGCATGTTTATGTGTGTGTGCAGTGTGTGGGCGAGCAGGATTCCTGTGCTGGGTGTTTTCAGTACCTGCAGGCTCCTGTAGGGTAAAGTGGGCTCTCTCCGCGCTGGCTGCCAGAGAGCAGTGTGCTCTGGAAGGCCTCCATGTGGAGCAGCCATGCGGCGGGTCAGGCTTCATAACTCCGATTTGGCGCCTCTCGCTCTGTAAACTTGGCTCTTCAGATCCCTAAAGCTTCAGCTGACACGTGCTCCAGTCTGCCGCCTTCGCCCGAATCCCCACACGATCTGTCCCTGAAAGCGCGCACACGCGCACACATGCATACACACACCCAAACACACGTGCACAATGTGGTTGGGTCCCTGTGGAATCCCGTTGGAAATGGGTGTTTAGTCTGCCGGAGCTTCTGCTCCTGGTTTAATGGGGGTTTTTTGGAGCCGACGTTTGATTCGTTCTCATGCGAGACGCACTGAGATGAGAACCCTCTCACCTTTCTGATTAAGATCAGCGACAGAGTGTTCCAAATACAAAGTCTAATCACACAGATCAAAAGAGCTGGGTGTTTTCAGATCGTATGATATTGACTGAACATACAAAATCAGATGAACAAATCATTTGTCGGTTTTAAATGTTTTGTTACGTTTGGGGTTATTGGTTAGGCGGTAGACAGACTGACTGATTGACTGGACTGGACATAATATAATGAAACCATTTAGTCACCTGTACAGGTGAATGTACTGATTAACTGTTTGACACATTGATTGTTTTCATGTTGCAGTCAGTAAACTGCGCACCAGTATGTTAACTTTGTTTGGACAAATGGATTGATAGATTGAGTGATTAATGTAATTATAGTTTGATTGGATTTGAATGGTTAATTAGATAATTAGTTAAATGATTTGATGTGACACAGTCACCTGTACATGCTCGTTGGTTAATTAATTGTGTGGTTGTTTGTGTTTGTCAGTCACCTGTTTTGGCTAATTGATTGGTTGATTGTTTTTGTGTGGCAGATTATGCTGCAGTCAGTCACCTGTATGGGCTAATTGCTTAATTGGTTAATTGATTGTGTTGCAGTCAGTCACCTGTATGGGCTGGTTGGTTAATTTATTGTGTTGCAGTCAGTCACCTGTATGGGCTAATTGCTTAATTGGTTAATTGACTGTGTTGCAGTCAGTCACCTGTATGGGCTAATTGCTTAATTGGTTAATTGATTGTGTTGCAGTCAGTCACCTGTATGGGCTGATTGGTTAATTAATTGTGTTGTAGGCAGTCACCTGTATGGGCTGATTGGTTAATTGGTTAATTGATTGTGTTGCAGTCAGTCACTTGTACGGGTTCGGGCTGATGGATGCAGAGGCAATGGTGAAGGAGGCCGAGAGATGGAAGCAGGTTCCTACCCAACACATCTGCGTGGAGAGTGCCGACCGGCAGATCAGGTAACGCCCACAATCCTCCAGCACTGTCCCATAATTCTTCTGCCTAACTTCCTTTAATCCCTTCCCATGATTCTCCATGGGCAGTGTGGATTTTTGTTCATATTTCTTCACTTAATTTGTTCACAGCTCCACAGGGCGCTCATCACACACTCCCTTCCCTCAGTGAATCATTTAGGTCTTCTGGGTATTTTCCCACAGTGCACTTGGGAAGTTCTCCACCCAGCCTTTCACCTCATTTCACCTTGCTGCTTTGTAATTATAAGTGCTGACAATCTTTTTCATACTTTCCATTATTCACTGTTATTATGGTTGGATTCTTGCGCAATATCAGTGTATGTGCATATTAATTTGTGGTGTGTGGCGGTGCGGAGTACGGCCTGTAACGTCTCATTGTGTGGGACGTGATTGTTTTGGCCCGTTTCCCGTTCCACCACAACATGATGTGGGTCTCCCACAGGTGCGCGCTGGCCCTGAGGAGACGTAAACCGCACTGGGGAGAAAAAATGTGAAAAATGCGGCAGGTTTTGATTTGGGTCCAGCACTTTCATGCCTTTGTACCCCCAGCCTGCAGGCGAGCGCATTTATAGGCCACGGTGAGGGCCGTCTTTCCCACTTCACAGCACCAGGGTTTAAATCATTCCCCCAGTCTCCGCTGGTCCGCTTTCCAGCTCGGAGAGAGAGAGGGAAGACTGAGAGCTGAGGCAGTTTCATTAATCTTTCTAGGATAGGAGCAGAAGTGATGTTATCACAGGCTGGAAATAAAAGTTGGTGGTTTTAAACGTTTTGTCTTTAAGTCCACACACACACATACACGTTACAGTTAGGAGTATGATAGGCTTCTGTGTGATTCAACAGCTGAGGCTCTCGTTCTCTTTCCCTCTTTCTCTCCTTCCCTCTTTCCCTCTTTCTCTCCTTTCCTCTTTGTCTCCTTCCCTCTTTCACTCTCTCCTTCCCTCTTTCTCGCCTTCTCTCTCTCCCTCTCTCCCTCTTTCTCTCCTTCCCTCTTTCCCTCTTTCTCTCTTCCTCTCTTTCTCTCAGTGCTGATCTGTGAAAAGGCGGCGCTCTGCAAGCTGTAGAGTGTAGCGTTAGCCTCATCCTCTGGTTTCCACATGTGTTCCGTTTAGGACTGTTTTCCTCCAGAACACATGTGGAACCTGCCTCTTTACTGCACCGCTGGAGGGGGTGGGGGGTATTTGTCAAACTCTGCCAGGTTTCTGCCCCAGGGGGGCCCCCTCTGCACCTGGGGAAAGAGAGCTGCCCATAAACGACACCCCCACCACCACCAAACAGGCTGTATTTTCTCGATGGTGCAGGCCAAGTTTAACATCACATCTAGTCCTGTTACTCAAATGCTGTACTCTTAATTAGTTGCAGAGCTCCAGGGGAATTCACACATCGAAGGTGGGAAGCGGCGTAAAGCCTGCCACGTCTCCTGTAAAGCTTGAGGGACGCCCAAAAGCAAAGGGGTGAGGGGAGAAACCGTTTAAACCGCAATCAGCCACCACACAGATAGATGGCGCTGTTCTTTTTCGGGCTGCGGTCTCTACAAAGCGAGCAGACTGCAGCTGTGTGCCGTATGTGCACGAGTAAGGCCGTGCTTCAACTGCACAGGTAGCCGAGAGGTGAAAAGACAGCCCTGGCATGTCACACAGATGGGAGATGTGGCCATTCCGTGTCAGAGTTTGAGTGAAATGTTTTCCCCCCCTCTCGTATGCGGAAGGGTCGAGCCTCAGCCCCCTGCGTTTTTATGAAAGGAACATGCTCTGTGCAGCCCTCAGAGGCGCTGACTGTTTTACGTGCATGTGTGTGGCGGGGATTGCCGTAAATTTCTGTGGGACGGCAGAGCGAGCGTTTCAGACTCCAGAGAAGATGAATGACCGGGAGGGGGTTCACTCTCTGTGTTCTGAGAACAGCACCCCCTGCCTGCCTGACTGATAGCTGATAGAATACTCAACACACATGCATGCGCACACACACACACCGTCCCTCTCTGAGTGTGTGTGGCAGCACTGAGGTAATGAGGCTGGGAGCTCGTGGGGGGTATGTGTGCCTCGTGCCGAGCTCACAGCCTGGGGTCCACCAGGGTCCAGGCAGATTTACTGAAACGACCGGATCAAACCGGTCTGAGCCTCTCGCTGATCTTAATCCGTGTGTGTGCTTTTGAGATTCCCGATGACTGCGGCTCATGACTCTGGGTTTGGACCTTGAAATCGGGTTCACATGCCTGCAGGGGCACAGCTGGCCAGAAGTGGCGCTACAGAGCTGTGGGACTGATTAGCCGACTCCTGTTTTTAACTTTGTTGTTTGACTCCAGTTATTGATTAAATTTTTTAATTTGGGTTTTATGTCTGAGTTTTATTTCTGGTGTTTGACTCTGGTGTTTTTGACTCTGGTGTTTGTGGTCCCCTGCCTCAGGACTATCCGGCCGGAGCATGTGGTAAGGTCAGTGTACAAGGCCACTGGCTGCATCGACAACCCCAACCACCATGTGATCTACCTGGAGCACGTTGTGGTGCGCATCACGATCACACACCCCCGCCGCGGAGATCTGTCAATCAACCTCACCTCACCGTCTGGAACCAAGTCACAGCTCCTCGCCAACAGGTAAGCCTGTCTCCTACAGTACACATAAACCTGACCACCTTTGCTCCCACTCTCTCCTCTCTTCCCCTCTGTCCCTCTGTCTGAACTTCCTCTCTCTCCCTCTCTCTCTGCTCCTCTCTCCCTCTGTCCTCCTCTCTCCTCTCTCTCCGCTCCTCTCTCATCTCTCTCCCCTCCTCTCTCCTCTCTCTCTGTTCCTCTCTCCTCTTTCACTGCTCCTCTCTCCCTCTCTGCTCCTCTCTCCGCTCCTCTCTCCTCTCTCACTGCTCCTCTCTCCCTCCCTGCTCCTCTCTCTCTCTGCTCCTCTCTCATTTACATTCAGAATGTCTGTCTGGCTCAGCCCACAGAAGCGCAGTCTTGCCAAGGCAAGTTTATGTTGGATTTAGAATTAATATAAACTCCAGGACTGCCATAAATTATGGCTAAAAGATAACATTAATAAACATCAGAACAGACACAAAGAAAAGAAACAATCGCTTCAGTTTCTGTGGGTGTGTAAACACAGAGTCTGGCTGCAGGAGAATCTGTGCCATGAGTCCCTCGCACTGAGTAGTGCTCTGCTAAACCAGCCGTCTGTTCTCACTGCAGCCAGATCTGTGTGTGTGTGTGTGTGTGTGTGTGTGTGTGTGTGTGTGTCCCCGTCCCTGTGCCTGGTTTACTGAGCATGTGTGAGTATGCATGTGTGCGTCTCTGTGTGTGTGTGAGCGTATCGGTGCATGCACACGTTCTGTGCATTTGTCTGTGTGTATCTTTCATGATGTCTATTTTGGCTAAATGTGTGTCTCTCTCTCCCCCCTCTCCCGTGGTGCCCCTCTGTCAGTAGTTCAGTCTGTTGCTTTTGGTTCTGTATGCCTGTCCTGACGTGCCTGTATGTGTTTGTTCGTCTCCTCGCAGGTTGTTTGACCACTCAATGGAGGGCTTTAAGAACTGGGAGTTCATGACCACGCACTGCTGGGGGGAGAAGGCCGCAGGAGACTGGATCCTGGAGATCTACGACTCCCCGTCCCAACTAAGGAGCCAGAAAGTACCAGGTACCCACCCGCCACATGCGCACCCACCACCAAAACCAACCCCGACCAGCTGGCCTGCCTCAGACTCTTAGATAGGAGTTTATTTCCTGGCTGCATTCCGCTATGGTATAGGAGTTTACTTCCTGACTACATTCCCCAGCAGTAATAGGAGTTTACTTCCTGGCTGCATTCCCCTGCGGTATAGGAGTTTACTTCCTGACTACACTCCCCAGCAGTAATAGGAGTTTACTTCCTGGCTGCATTCCCCTGCGGTATAGGAGTTTACTTCCTGACTACACTCCCCAGCAGTAATAGGAGTTTACTTCCTGGCTGCATTCCACTGCGGTATAGGAGTTTACTTCCTGGCTGCATTCCCCTGCGGTATAGGAGTTTACTTCCTGGCTGCATTCCCCTGCGGTATAGGAGTTTACTTCCTGGCTGCATTCCCCTGCGGTATAGGAGTTTACTTCCTGGCTGCATTCCCCTGCGGTGTAGGAGTTTACTTCCTGGCTGCATTCCCCTGCAGTATAGGGCTGCGTTCCAATACTCAAATTCGTCTCCTCCTTTCCTCCTTTCCTCCCCTCCTTTCCTCCGTGCCCCGGAAGCTGATTATGTGTCCTCCTTTCCTCCACTGTTCCAAAGCGCAATTTCGCCTCCTCCTTTCCTCCTTTCCTCCTTTTTCGTCTCCTCCAAACGGAGGATACATCGATGTATCCTATCGCGGAAGTCTTTTCACATTTCTGCGTGACATCACTGTGCTCACGACCAGTCAGATTAAATGACCATCCCACAGAATATTTCACCATCGAAAAACATGACAAGGGATTGCCAACACCTAAACATTAGTGCCAGAACAGTAAACAGTAATCGGGCAATTTACATTAAAGAGAAAACTTTTGTGTTTTCAAACATATCCACTTTGATGTGATATATTCATGTTTTTCAGATACAAATGGTAATTTTACCGATGTAAAATTGAGCGAGTTCATGTTCCGGTAAATTTATTTATTCCTTGTAGAAATGCTTATGTTACATCATGAGCAGAATGCGAGAAACTGACATTCATATTTTAATGCAGGAACAGGGCTGGTGGTGTTAGAGAAGCGTGATTGGCTTTGGTATCCTCGGAGTCGTTTGAAATTATTACTTCATCAATAGCCGACGTCGACCTTGATGACGGGCGAATCGGGTTAGCTGTTCCAACTTTCGATTCATCTCCTCCTTTCCTCCTCTCCTCCTCTCGTTTCCTCCCCTCCTTTCCTCAACATATTTCCGGCATACTTCCGGGGTAGGAAAGGAGGGGAGGAAAGGAGGACACGAGCAAAAAAGTATTGGAACGCAGCCTAGGAGTTTACTTCCTGGCTGCATTCCCCTGCGGTATAGGAGTTTACTTCCTGGCTGCATTCCACTGCGGTATAGGAGTTTGTATCTGTGGGACTTGGTTCTCACTTTGTGGTCTCCCCCGCAGGGAAACTAAAGGAGTGGTCTCTGGTTCTGTACGGGACGTCTGTGCACCCCTATTCCCCTCTGCGGTATGACAAACCAAGATCTGCTGAGCCCCCAACCGATGATGACTTCCCTGAGGAGTACAGTGGTAAGCAGCTCCCCCATGTCTCATGGATAAGCTGCATAATTCACACACCAGGCTAAAGGCTACATGCTACACATTACATGCTAAAAGCGACATGCTACAGATTACAGGCTACATGCTCCACATTACAAGTGACATGTTACACGCTTCGGGCTACAGGCTTCATGCTTCACACACCAGCTTCACATGTTACATGCTACAGGCGACAGGCTACATGCTAGAGGCTACATGCTACAGGAAACATGACACACACTACAGGATGCATGCTATATCCAACATGCTACACACTACGGGCTACATGCCTCACACACCAGGCCACAGGTTTGAAATTGGCTTCAGTTGTGACATCAAAACTGGGGTGACGCCGAATCGTTAGCTTTCAGAGACATTCACATGAGTCACAGCTGTTTTTCATATTTGTCATATTTGCACTTTGGAGTGCAGTTTACATTTTGAGGGGCCGGTGGGCATGGGACAGTTGCCAATACTGTCAGCCAATCAGGGGCTATGGCTCATTAATATTAATGCATTATTGTGTTTCACACAATGTAATGGTCTATTCATCACAAGGGTGAACATATTAATGTCACTGATACCCAGGAGTTTTTTGATATTGAAACTGAAATGGTCAATGGAGGACTTAGTTACCACAGGTGGGAAAGTAGATTAAAATTCTGAATTGCGTGTCAGAGGGGAAAAGAACAAGCATACCAGTAAATGTAAAAGTGGAACATCCCCAGAAAGGGAGAAAATGCCAAGATATTTATAAAAATATACCTGTGTTTATTATTCAGACATGTGGCTAAAAATTGCTAGCGCAAGTCCAAAAATATTTGCATTATTCAAATGTACAAATTTATTTGTCTGTCTTTGGTGACAGTCCAATTTTGTGTTTCGCAAGTCCTTTTCCATTTAAGTTTTAAAATGGTGAAAAGGAGCTTTAAGAGTAAATATGAGCACTGACCTGGACGCTGTATCTATGAGAGAGAAAACAGGATCCTGTGTTAAACCTGGACTGCAGACTGTGTCTGAGACCCAGAGGGTCTGGTGTGCTACAGTAACTAAAGGAACAGAACGAGATATTTATGTGTGCCCTTGTCCAGGGTGCTGGAAAAAGTGCCATTTATCAGACGCTGAGCTAGGGGGACGGGTGTATTATAATGTGTTACAGTAAAGGCTGAACAGAAGGGTATAAAATGCAATAAGAGCCCATGATAAACCCTGAGCTACAGACTGTGTGAACCAGCAGGATGGGGAAAATAGTTTATGGAAATCATAGGGTGGTATGGGAGCTGTAGTTTATGGAAGCCATAGGGTGGTATGGGAGCTGTAGTTTATGGAAATCATAGGGTGGTATGGGAGCTGTAGTTTATGGAAGCCATAGGGTGGTATGGGAGCTGTAGTTTATGGAAATCATAGGGTGGTATGGGAGCTGTAGTTTATGGAAATCATAGGGTGGTATGGGAGCTGTAGTTTATGGAAGCCATAGGGTGGTATGGGAGCTGTAGTTTATGGAAGCCATAGGGTGGTATGGGAGCTGTGAGTGAGGCACCCCAGTGATCTTCTCTTTCCTCCTGTTCCTCTGATGAAGTTGAAAGTGTCTAATGCTGAAAGTGCCTTTGATCACCTGAGCACTGAGGTGTGTGTGCAGAGACAGCTGGCCTGTCTTTCCAGGGTCCACCTGGCAACCTTTATCTCCAGTGTCTAACCTCTGTGTGTGTGTGTGTGTGTGTGTGTGTGTGTGTGTGTGTGTCTTTCTCCAGGCCCCTGTGATGCTGAATGCAATGAGAATGGTTGTGAAGGTCCTGGACCCCACAACTGTATCAACTGCCTGCACTACTTCCTCAAGTTCAAGAACAACACCAGGTAACGTGTGCAATTATCAATCAGAACCAGTAATTTTCACTGCAGACTGGCAGCTCGCAGTCAGTGGGATCTGTGTTACAACATCAGGTCCACACATAGCATGCTTCTCTGTGTGATCACCTTTGTGTTCCCCTGGACTTCAGACCAGAGTCCACCAACCAATCACTTCTCCCTTTCAGTGAATCTTGCCCACTCACACTTGAGTTGCTACTTGCTACAACCAACTAGTTGTGAAACTGGAACGGAAAGGGGAAGGGCTTAGCTGTACCTTTGACACAGCCCCTATCCCTTACACAGACCCTCTGTCTCTGTGCTAAGTGAGCTGCCCCCTCTCTGTGCTAAGTGCCCCTCTCAGAAACATAGCACATGTACTTAATCTCCTGCCAGCTGACCAGCAACTGCTGGGTCGGTCATAGATGACTTCAAAGCGAGGCCTAGTGACGCCATGGAAATGCCATGGTAACAGCGTGATTACGGCAGTGCACCTGGACGGGGAGGGTGCGGTCACAATGTTTAAGGCAGAGCCCCAACCCCAGCCCCCCAAATCCCAGCATCTCTGCAGAGCAGCCGGAATGTTCTTAGTTCAAACACATCAGAGCTGAAATTAATGACAAACAATCAACAGCTGCTAAAAACGGGCTTACACATGGGCAAGCACACGCACACATTCTCGCGCGCGCGCACACACACACACTCTTTCTCTCTCTCTCTCTCTGTGAGGATGTTTCTTTGAAATGACTGACCTGTAATCCTGCGTAATTAAATTCCTGTGTGTGTGTTTGTGTGTGTGTGTGTGTCTCCATGTGTCTTTGAGAGAGTGTGCTTGTGTGTTTGTTTCTTGGGTTTCTTAGTGCTTTTTTATAAAATGATTCTCTCTCGTTCTGTCTCCTGAGCAGGACGTGTGTGTCGGAGTGCCCCTCCGGGTTTTTCCGTGATGATAAGAAGCGCTGTAAGAAGTGTTACTCTGTGTGTGAGACGTGTGTGGGCAGCCGCATGGACCAGTGCACCTCCTGCAAGGCCGGCTTCCACCTGAACGAGGGCAGCAACAGCTGTGTCTCCAGCTGTGGAGATGGACACTACCTGGATCAAGGCAAGCCCCTATCCGCCTGTCACTCAGACCACCCCTCCTATCAGCACACAAAGCCCCACCCATCCGCCTGTCACTCAGAGCACTGCTTCTATCAGCACACAAAGCCCCACCCATCCGCCTGTCACTCAGAGCACTGCTTCTATCAGCACACAAAGCCCCACCCACCCGCCTGTCACTCAGAGCACTGCTTCTATCAGCACACAAAGCCCCACCTACCCGCCTGTCACTCAGAGCACTGCTTCTATCAGCACACAAAGCCCCACCTACCTGCCTGTCACTCAGAGCACTGCTTCTATTAGCACACAAAGCCCCACCTACTCGCCTGTCACTCAGAGCACCTCTCCTATCAGCACACAAAGCCCCACCTACCCGCCTGTCACTCAGACCACCCCTCCTATCAGCACACAAAGCCCCACCTACCTGCCTGTCACTCAGAGCACTGCTTCTATCAGCATACTAAGCCTTCAATCCAGCGTAGTTAAGCAGCAGAGAAAAAGATACAAGCAAGCTCTTCTTTTTAGACTAAGAGTCCAGAGGAGACTTTCACACCTCATGCTCTTCACAGGGTATAATGTTTTGTACAGGGCTCGCTCCTTGATTCAGTGCGTCTGTCTGTCTGTCTTTCGCTCGGCGTTACAGAATCAAACATTTGCCGGAAGTGTGGAGAGAACTGCCGGAAATGCACCTCTTCCACCGTCTGTTCAGAGTGCAAGCCAGGCATGACGTGAGTCACTCTTCTGCCTTAACTCGATGCTTACGATTTTTAAAAATATTTTGGCTGCATTTTCTTACTCTCTGTCTGTCTGTCTGTCTCTCTCTGTCTCTCTCTCTCTCAGTCTGCAGGGCAATAAGTGTCTGATGAGCTGTGATGAGGGAACTTATTATAATGGCCACAGAAGGACCTGCGAGCCCTGCCACCGAGCCTGCGCCACCTGTGCAGGTGAGCACGCCTTGCAGGGGACAGGGAAAGGGGTGGTAACCACAGTAACCTCCCGGTGACCACGGTAATGGTCTGTGTCTGTCCCGCTGTCTCAGGCACAGGCATGGAGGCCTGCAATAAATGTGCGGAGGGCTACTTCATGGAGGAGTGGAAGTGCGTGCAGAGCTGCAGTGTGGGATTCTATCTGGCCGAGCAGACTTCCAGCACCGCAGAGACGCAGAAGATCTGCAAGAAGTGAGTGAGTCCGCCGTCATGCTAGCCTCGCCTATCCGGCTCATACGTATGACATCATCACTGTGAGCCTGATATGAGCCTGGATCCGCAGTCAGGGGCTGTGTTCAACATTGCATACTATACTACAAGAACGTACTGATTTTGGCCAAAATGTAGTATGCAGTATACTAAACATTTATGTGTTCATATATAATTAATTTGATAATGTTCCTTTTCAAATTAATTCATCTGTCATGTAAAATCTGAATGTACTACATATCTGCAATTAAAATATTAAAAGTATCAATTGTTTCTCACTCGTAATCTCATTCGTAATGAATTTTAATGTACATTTTACCTATTAAATAGCCTATCTGACAACATATTGCTAGCGTAACAGGGGTAATGGTAAAAATTAAGCTTTCTTGCTAGCTAGCACATTAGTAGTGTACTGACATCGTATTAATT
This sequence comes from Albula glossodonta, assembly GCA_019788955.1. Taxonomy (NCBI): domain Eukaryota; kingdom Metazoa; phylum Chordata; class Actinopteri; order Albuliformes; family Albulidae; genus Albula; species Albula glossodonta. The sequence continues at coordinate 7,799 of JAFBMS010000140.1, read as the reverse complement.
TTCAAGTATCACGGCCAAAATATTTTCCTGTGTGTTTGCCCTTCTCCCTGCTCCGTGCCTCGTTATGTGTTCATACTAGGGATGTCAATTTCGTGCAGTTCTTTTAATCGATTGTTGAAACCCGTTGATCTATTATTGACGATTAACTGATGTTTAATATCTACTATAGCCTTTGAAAATAATGACTCAAATATGGATATTTTATTACAGCCTGGGTTAACTCCCGTGCTGATAGTAACAAAAGATATTTCCTATTAATGCTGATTAATTTTGTAACAAATGAACCAATGAATGACTCAAAATACCATTAAATGAGTTGCTTGTTAATATAAATATGTGCTGTGAGACCCCACACAAAAAAAAAAAAAAAAAACCAATGGCTATTATTCCCATGTGCTATCTCATTATGCTAACTTCATTGCTGCTGTGAAACATAGCGCACCCAGCTTGTGAGAGAAAAATTGCAGCTGAAAGTGGTGCTCCCTTGTGTTAAATTGAAGAGTTTTCACATCTGGGTTCTGATATTTTTGACAGTAGTTGATGAGCAACAAAAAGGTTATTTATTGAAACTCTTTATTGAAATGCAATAGTTTAATCGCAAAAATTAGTTGATCAACGTTCTTAACGATTAACAGTTAACCGATTAACTGTTAACATCCCAACATTAATGTTAACAACTGTTACCGTTTTTATGGTACGAGGTAAGACATTTCAACGATGGCGAGTGTCATTCACATTTGGAAAAAAAAATACCTGGAAGACATACGGAAGTCAACAGACTCACGCTGAAGTCATGTGACAATGTTGCATACTACATGAATGGTCGCTTACTGACCGTAACGCTATATACTACATTGAAAAATAGCATGCAGGATGCAGTACGGCCATGGTAGCCTAGCCCTTCCACCTCATAAGTATGAAATCATCACCGTTAGCCTGATGTGATCCATGGTCCACCATCAAGCTAGCCTAGCCTGTCTGGGTCATGCATATAAAATCATTAGTGAGCGTCTGCCCCCCGCCGTCATGCTAGCCTAGCCTGGACTCAGGACTATGACATCACCACTGTGAACAGTACGTTGGCAGAACTGATCAGATAATTGCTCTAACCAGTCAGCGTCAGTTTAATCTGGCGACCCATGCTGAAGGGGTGGTCCGTCCAGTATGGGTCCGGTTCTCGTTTCAGTCGCCTGTGCTTGATTAGGGGCTGGCTCCGTCTCTGGTCCCAGTTCTGGTCCTGATCCTGGCACCAGTTGTGGTTTTTGGTTTTCTGGCTCACCTGTGCCGCTCACCTGTCCCGCAGGTGTGACGCCAGCTGCTACTCGTGCACGGGGCCGGGAGAGAGGAACTGCAGCACATGTGTCAGCGGCTACAACCTGGAGGGCGGCGTGTGCGTGGTCAGCACCATCTGCAAAGATGGTGAGTGCACTCCACTCCGGATTCCACCCCACATTTTACTCTACCTCTAACATTCCACTGTATACTCTATCGCTGACCCACATTCCAATCTGCATTCCACTCAACCTCTAACAGTCCTTCGAAGAAACCAATAACACTTACTATAGCACATTCCACTTCTCATTCTACCCTCTGCATTCCATTCTACTACATGCTGTAATAGTCATTCTAGTGACCCACTAACTCACTCTATACTCCGCTGCACGGCTGGTTACTCCCTTAATACTCCACTGTACTGTGGGTTACTAACCCACACTCTGCAATGCTCACCATCTCTGACGCACTGACCCAGAGCCCCAGCACGCCATGTACTGTTCAGCATAGGATCTGTCCCATGCAGAGTCTGTTTTTAAATCTTTTTTTGTGGTTTTCACATTTTCATACCAGGATCTTGCATTCCTCTCTGACATTATTTTTTGAGCAGCTCTTTAATGCTGTTGTCTGTGTTGAGATTGGTTGATTCAACTGTTCTGGTTTTATATTTGATCTTGAATGAGTGTTGAGATTAGTTGATTGAAACATGCTGGCATTTTCTTTGTCATCGTTGTTTGATTGAATGTTGCTGGTGTTGTGATTGGTTGATTGAATGATTAAGCAGGTGGTGTGATTGTTTGATTCAACGCTGTTGGAGTTGTGATTAGTTGTTTGAATGATTAAACAGGTGTTATTATTATTTGAATGTTTTTGGTGTTGTGATTGGTTTATTGAATGATTAAGCAGGTGTTATTGTTTGAATGTTGTTGGTGTTGTGATTGGTTGATTGAATGATTAAGCAGGTGTTTTTATTGTTTGAATGTTGTTGGTGTTGTGATTGGTTGATTGAAAGATTAAGCAGGTGTTGTTGTTTGAATGTTGTTGGTGTTGTGATTGGCTGATTGAATGATTAAGCAGGTGTTGTTATTGTTTGAATGTTGTTGGTGTTGTGACTGGCTGATTGAATGATTAAGCAGGTGTTGTTATTGTTTGAATGTTGTTGGTGTTGTGATTGGTTGATTGAAAGATTAAGCAGGTGTTGTTGTTTGAATGTTGTTGGTGTTGTGATTGGCTGATTGAATGATTAAGCAGGTGTTGTTATTGTTTGAATGTTGTTGGTGTTGTGATTGGTTGATTGAAAGATTAAGCAGGTGTTGTTGTTTGAATGTTGTTGGTGTTGTGATTGGCTGATTGAATGATTAAGCAGGTGTTGTTATTGTTTGAATGTTGTTGGTGTTGTGATTGGCTGATTGAATGATTAAGCAGGTGTTGTTATTGTTTGAATGTTGTTGGTGTTGTGATTGGCTGATTGAATAATTAAGCAGGTGTTGCCTGGGAAGGTTAACTGTGCAGATGGTGGATTTTACTTTCCCCCAACAGAGCTACAGCTTTCTCAGGCACACTCTGATTAAGCATGATAAACTCTTTTCTATTTATGCAGACTGTGTCTCACCAGCAGCGAGGGTTTAGGCTACAAAATGGCAACCCTTTGGGCATTAAACCCCACAGAGAGTGGCTTAATGGTTCTGTTTGCTACGACCTGGCAGACCAGGTTTACAGTGAGCTTACAGTGCCAGTGGATGTCAGACTTTTCATTATCTTGAGCAGGGTGCAGAACCAATCACCAACCACTGAGGACGCTGTTCTGTTCTGCACTGCAAATTAAATGTGATTGTCTTGATGGCTCAGCTGCTGGTGAGATGAAACACATGATGTTCACAAAGTGAAAAAATGATCAGATTCTGGCTAACACTCTACTTGAACTACATGCTCTAAGGTCTATATAACACTCATGTAAGCATGATATAACACCCTACAGCTTAGAATGTATTTCATGAAATTGATACAATATATGCAGTGGTACTATTTTTAATAAATAAGTTTGACATTTATTAGTAAAATTGACGGTCTACATTATGACCAAATTCCTCATAAGCTGCAAAACTGTCATGACAAGTTATGCCAGGTTGTTATGTCATGCTTACGACACTGTTATGTAGGATTTATGGTGCCAAGTTCCTGTAAACTGTTATCCGATCTGTTGCTTGTTAAAACAAATTGGATCATTTCTAATTGTTTGATGTGTGTTTCTCTTTTTTCTGAATTTCTGTTCCCCTTCCAAAATGGATTCCAATCACTTCCTGCCCGGAAAAACCGTGATACTCCTTCCTGCTGCTGTTGCTGTTGACAACAAACTCCTCCCACTGTGGATCAAAATCTTCTCTGCTGTTCCTCGTCTGACGTGGTCACGTGACCCACCTGTCCTATGCTCCTGACCAATCACATGCACCTTCTCCTCCGATTTCCCCCCATCCCCCCCCTCCCCTCCCCCCTGTCTCTCTTGCCTGATCTGGGGAAAGCAAATGAAGAATCGTGGGCGGAGGGAAGCTTCTGCGTTTTGGTGAAAAAGAACAATCTGTGCCAGCGGAAGGTGCTACAGCAGCTGTGCTGTAGAACGTGCTCGCTAAAGGGGTGACCAGTCATCCAGGGGGGGAAACTCAAACCTCTGTGTGCATTTATAGCGATAATTTATATGAAAAAGAGAAAAGAAATAAAAAAATCTGTGCCTCCCCCCACCTTTCCAAGGGAACATGGCGAACTGAGTCTGAGGCCAGCAGGTTCAGCTACAGCACTACAACAAGGCTACCTTCTGTCTCTGCTCTCGGACAAGAGCGCAGGGCACCACACCTGGAATTCGAAAAAAAAAAAAAAACAAACAAAAAAAAAACAAAAAAGTGTCGGTATTTTGTGACCAAAGCATCGATGCCAAATTAATTTTTACCTTGTCAGTGTAGGACTTATAGTTTGCTCGGGGATGGGGTGGGGGGTTTGGGGGTGGGGGGGGGGGGGGGGGTAGGGGGTTGGGAGGGGGATGGGGGGAGGGGGATGAAGGGAAGGGGGGGGGGTGACATGTTTTCAATGTTTACTACCATTTTTTATCACAAGTGTGGTTAAAGATAAAAAAGCTGTTGAATGAATCCAGTTGTGTATTGTAAATAAACATGAAAGGTCGCTTATTAACGTGAAAAAATGATTTTTGTAACATGCATTTTACATCCTGGAAGCTGTTTTTTTAATATTCAGTTTCATGTGTAACATTTTAAGGGCCTAAATTAAATTCAACTTCATGTTATCTGCCACCGCCCCACACCCCCACCCATCCCCCGCAAACACACACCAAACACTCACACACACAAGAACATAACTATCTCACTAACACTTGACAGAAATTATGGATGTTCTTTTTTTCGTTTTGTTTCATTTTTATGGCCTTAAACAATAAGTGAAATTTTCTTGCTGCTCATAAGGAGATAGAATGCGAGTTTCTCCCTTTTCTTTCCTTTTCTAGTTCCAGTTTCATAAGAGAAATTTGGACACATAAGGACAACAAAAACTTGAAATTTCAAGGGAGTACATTTTTTTTTTTTCCTTGACAATAGGGTTTGACCAGATAGCGTTATTTTAGGGGGGTCGTTGCTTTAACACTGTTGCTTGAAATGGAAGGCCCTAGTTGAGGTTTTTTGAATTTTGGGACAGTACAGCCCCCCCATACCTCATGTGCTCACAGCCAGTACTGCAGAGTCTCATTTGAGGCGCATATCAGACGTGGTGTAAGTGCTGCTTATGTCATTATTCATAAAGAAATATTTCCAAGGTACAGATTGTTATATTATGTTTCCCTTATGAACATGTCAGAACAATCATATTTGCATTTTTTTCTTCTTTACAATCAGGATTCTTTATTAATATTGATTAAAAATTTAAAATTATTAAAACATAAACTTACCTGTAATAGGTTGCATAAGCTTGGAGCCTGCAGTCATGAATTGTATATTGATCTACGAAATAAAGTCTGAGAATATAGCCTAGAATTTTTATTTTTTTTAATTGTATTATTTTTTTGCAATTTCAAAAACAAAATGTATTTCTTCAAAACCAGGATTTGTCTGAACTGAAATGTCAACTAGGTTTAAACTTAAGTGTTAATTAGGATTAAAGTTAAATAAAGGTTTATCGGATATGGTTCCCTCTGGACTCTCGGAAAACAGAAATCTGTTGCTTTTCACCTTTTATTTTTAACTGTGGAAAGATGAATTTCTTTTCAACAAAGGAGGGAAATCACACAGGGTCCATTTCACAGTCTGGAAGTGCAATGGACCCTGTGTGACCTTTCAAAGTTACACTTTTAAAAATGGTGAATGATTAAACAAGTCCTCAGTGCCTTAACCAAGCAATGAAACTCAGAAAAACAGAATACAATGTATTAGACTTCACATCTGTCACTTGCTCTTCAGAAGCTAAATACAAGTGTGTGTTGGATTCTTCACTCATTTGTGAAGTGAAGGAGGGGACTCTCAAAAAAGGAGTTTCTCACCGACTGACAGATAGGCCAGCTGCTCCCTCTGCAGTGAGTGACAGTACCTCACTTTGCCAGTAGGTGGCAGAAAGGCAAGAAAAGTGTAATAACTCTTCCTATAGTTTTTACTTTGATTGTTTTTAATCGTGCACCAAAGTGAGTCTGCGTGATGCAAAAGCGCATGCGGTATTTCTGTACTTGGTAGTGCATACAGACAAAAATACACCCTGGTGAGAGCACATCCGCGGAAACTCAAATGTTCAATACCAACAAAACAAAAACCGGAATGCTCTTTTATGACATCTCAATGCAGTGAACTTTGACCTTTGACACACAGCTGCAGTGTAGTTGTGTGCCTCCTGTGAGTATAAGCCGCCCAGAGACTGCAAGTTTGTGTTTCTGTGATTTTATCTTTGGGCTTGGGGCTGAAAGAGTGTTGTGTTCATACTGATCCCTAGCCTGACTCACTCAGCTTGTTGTTATTCTCCTGCATGGTGACCTATATCCAGCTGAAGGCTCTAGAAAATCTATAATCAAACCTCCTCCCATTGCTCAAAAAAGTGTTTATCATCAGGTTGAGATACAGCACATTATCTTCAAATGACACTTTAACAGCACATTTACTTTATTTATTACCAGGAAAACCATGAAATTGTGGTGCCATGGCGATGCTGTAATTGCTTCATAAAACATTTTTCTTCTCTCTCATCGATGCGATATCTGGCCAGATTAAATGTAATCTTTGATTTATCAGCTAATCAGACAGGACAATGGAGACACTGATGGATGTCTGCCCACGCTGAAAGCCCCGCCCGAGCCTGTGTCATCGCCGTGTGTTCGGCAGGGTGACCTGGTTTTAGCGGGTTTTAGCACGATTAGCGTATCCCAGTTTCGAACTCGCAGAGTCTCTGGAACCCTGGTCCCAGCTCCAGTCACTCAGTCTCTGATTGAGTGTTTCCTAGATTCTGACTGGTGGATTTGGATACCTGAGGAGGTTTTACCATGTCACAAGCCCCACCCCCCAAGACTGAGGGAATCTGTCTGGTCTCCTTACTATGTGAGCTGTGCAGTAATACCTGTTGAAGTGTTGCAAATTGTTTTTTTTTTTTTTTTTTTTTTTGGTAAACCATTTTTGATCTTTCTGGGTTTGTTTTCGTTTTTAGATTTTTCATTAAGACCAACAAAATGAGAAGCACTTTAGTCCCCCAGCTCTGTAAGACTGTGAAAAGGTGTCAGGTTGTAAAAGTTTTGGTGTCACATGGACGTACACAGCAGAGACTCTGACAGGTGTTATAGAAATCCCCACAGTGTTCCTGCATGAACCTCAACTCACACCTGAATAAACACACACAGGTGTTGCAGGTGAAACAGGAAGTGACAGATTCGGATGTGTGAAAGAATGTGACCCTCACCACTTTGCCAGCCTCCGAGTTGCACTACTTTTTGTGAAGTGCTAATATGTTTCTTCTGTGAACTGTGGTGGTGTCCTTTAGGCAGTAAGACATTTTGATAAGCATTTGATAAGCATTGTACTTTTTTCATGTCCTGACATTGCCATGGTCTTCAATTTGCAAAATTTTTTCCCTCTTTTTTAAAAACACAAGGCTGGCAGGCGTAATTAGTTTTCTTTTAAAGAAATTGAAAACATTTTGTCTGTATCCAGGCGGCTCAATTACTATCTGATATTTTATTTACTGCTTATGTAGCCTTTGTATATTAAATTATTGCATATGCCACTAACCCTAAACCACTAACCCTGACCCTCACTCACCAGAGCACTGCTGCCTAACCCTAGCCTTACACAGTACTGCAGGAGAGCCTGTGACTATTTTATGCCATACAGGTCACACACAGTACTGCAGGAGAGAGCAAGCAACTATTTTACACCCCATAGGCCACACACAGAACTACAGGAGAGCCAGTGACCAGATGCATATGATAAACAATTAGCTGGACTTATATAAAGGACCTTTCACCTGTGGGATTATGGAATTTTCACAAAAGACCAAAG